>CABFOV010004475.1:0-29440 GCA_902141375.1 Timema poppense | reverse complement strand
GGTTGGGTTGGGAGGGGGTAGTTATTACTTCTAAAGGAGGTATTACACACGTCTGGTGAGACTGCAACTAGGCTGGAGAGGGTTGCGTAAGGAGGGGGTGGTTATTACTTCTAAAGGAGGTATTACACACGTCTGGTGAGACTGCAACTAGGCTGGAGAGGGTTGCGTTGGGAGGGGGTAGTTATTACTTCTAAAGGAGGTATTACACACGCCTGGTGAGACTGCAACTAGGCTGTAGAGGGTTGCGTTTGGAGGGGGTAGTTATTACTTCTAAAGGAGGTATTACACACGCCTGGTGAGACTGCAACTAGGCTGGAGAGGGTTGCGTTGGGAGGGGGTAGTTATTACTTCTGAAGGAGGTATTACACACGCCTGGTGAGACTGCAACTAGGCTAAAGAGGGTTGCGTTGGGAGGGGGTAGCTATTATTTCTGACGCAGATATTTGTAAATCAATGTTATATTTAACGGAATGCAATAGTATAGGTGTTAAAAGGCTTTTAAATGCATATGTATTTTTTAGTTTGGTAAAAAACGGATATGATTTAGTCGTGTGCATTTTATAAGAGTTTTTGTTCGTATATTAAGGTCATTTAAAAATGATTTAAAGTCATTATTTAGAACATTCAGATACTTTTATAGGTATTTGTTTGATTACTTTTAAGTAATCAAAATCCCGGCCCTGGTCATTATATTCAACCTCCTTCGGTGGCCACGTGGTCTAACGCGCTACCCTTGCATTAGCTTAGACTGCCGGTGACTGGGAGATCGAGGTTCGAATCTCGGTTGGGTGTACGGAGGATGGTTTTCCCTAAATTGCTTTCCATTCTCCCTCCACGCAAATACGGGTACACTACCCCTGACTATAAACTTCCTAATCCCTTATACCATTATCGTAAGTAGTATATAAGCATATAATCCAAAAGGGTAGTAAGACGTGTGCTTGAAAAAAATAACTGGTAAAGAAAGTAAAATAGCTGTAATTATTAGTGTGCAAACAACTAAAGGAGTACGATCAAATATTATTCCTGTTAAATGTATATTGATTACAGTAGAAATAAAATTAACGGCACCTAATTTGACTTATGTGGCTTTCCTTTTTATCTGATTTCTATTATAGGGATATACTTCTTGAAATAATATGTTTAAGAAATTTAATATTTTTTAGCTTTTTTTTTTGTATCTGTTTTCAGCTGGGTTAGCAGTTAGATACACTATTCTTTCAATCCAGTATTTGATAATTATTTTTATTCAAAAGGTGACCAAAGTTTAAACATGCCACACAGTATGATGGTTTAATTAATAATAGTAATTATTGGTGAATCTATAATAATATGAGTATTAATAGCTATTCCTAGAGTAATGTGTATACTTATAATTTTGAAGTTATTGACGATTACAGGTGACGGTAGCGGGGACAACAACATTGAATAAGGAGGAAACGTTTCGTAAGTTAATACAAGTCTAAATATTTGATATCAATAATAATAATATTATTTATTTAAATTTATGTAACATTTAAATAAAAGCACATTAGAATTAATGATAAAAAATTCGACGCATCTTACTACCCGCACGGATTAGTTACATCTAAAAGAAATGGAACATCATTTGTGTGGAGGAAAGATGGGAAAGTATTAAAAAGGCGCAGTTTAGTTTTACTTAGCCAGGATTTTATTCCCGACACCCCTTACTCCACCTCTGCCCCCCTCCCCTTTATGGTTACCAACAACCAAACGGTACGAGACTGACGTCTTTCCACGTGCGGGTATAATCAACATTATATACGTGCTGTTTAGTATATTTACTTTGCGAAATAGGGCCTACATAGTAAAAACAACATTTACCAACTCCTACCCCCAATATTTCTCTTGATCTGCCACTGGGCAATATAGTTTTCAATGAAAGACTTTTGTAAAAATTGAAGTAAAATTTTCGTTAGAGCTTTTTATAAAATACAAATATATACTTTTTCCTGCCAATCAATCACTTTTTAATAATTTATTGGTATTATTTTAAAGGTATCAATAATAACAATCAAAAGTGACGGCAGTTATCACATGACTTGAAATATGAACACGTAAAAATAGATCTGAAGCGTATGAAGCGCACTCGTTTTCAGTGGTCGAATGGTCTAAAGATGTTACTCTCGTGTTAGACTGCCTTACTGTTGATTTGTAGATCGGGGTTCAAATCCCAGTCGGCTCTACTGAGATTTATTTTATTTTCCTAAATGGTTTGACACTCTCCTTCCAAACAAATGCGGGTAGATTACCTCTAAAAAGCTTCCTGCCTTATCCCTACCTCACTAGAGTAATTGTTCATATATGCGTATAGCCTGAACAGGTAGTAATACGGGGTGGTTAAATAAATATATCAAGCTGACAGATAAGGTCCTTTCTATGAAAATTGAACTTAAATTCTGGGCCTTTTTTTTTAGCATCATTTCTTACTACCCATTCGGGTTATTAGCTTATGTACTAATTAGTCTAATGGGTTGAGGATTAGGAAGATTAAATTTAGATGAAGTGTGCCCACATTTGTATAGAGGAAGAGTGGAAAACCATTTAGGGAAAATTACCCTCAGTACATCTGGGATCGAGCCCCAATCTCCCCATCTTCGGCATTCTAGCCTATTGAGGGGCCCTTTTGGATTAACTCCCCACTTGATAACAAGACATTATCTCAAGGTGAGGCTGGCGGGATATGCCAGTCAACAAGTACTTGGCATTGTTCAAGGTCTAGAACTAAAAGTGCGAACGTTTGTTTTAATTAAGCTAACAATACTGTTTCTAATTAACCTTACAATGTATAAACGAGCTGGAGGCCAAGAAGAAACGCAGGCACATAAACACACTCTTGTGAATTTAAACATACTCATTAAAACGACTTATAATAATCATCGGTGCAGCAAAGTATCAGCATACTGTCATTTTTACACATATGAATATCTTACGTCAATAAGTGACCTGGCGGTCTAGGGGTAAGGTTTCAAACTTCGGTTCTAGGGTCCGGGGTTCAATCCTCAGTCCCGGAACCGATTTATCTGATTACCAAACCCTTCCTTCACCTCTGACAAGACATCTTGTGAATGTAGGGAATGTCAGGCCTCCACCGTGGTTCGGATTCCACGTTAAACTGTAGGTCCTCCATTTCATCTCACAATCACCCTACCATTACACATTAGTGTAAGTGCGTATAACCCGAACGGGTAGTAAGACGCGGTGCTAATAATATTAATAATAATTACGTCATTGAGTAGTGCGCACTCAAATTTAAGTGATAGTGGATGCACACAGTATGAAATAGACCAAGAGCGGCACAAAATCAACCTCTACACGTAATCCAATATTATGCTTTAAATTTGATTTGAAACAGTTAAACCAACATTTATTTATTTTATTTCGTGGACGGTACCCAATAATGTTAAGCTTAGTATAAACATTTGTGATCAAAGTGAGTATGGTTTCAAAATAAAAACATACAATAATGAAAATAATTATTCAAGACTAGCTGTATACCCTTAACGGCTGTTTTAAGCTGTAACGTAGCACTGGATAGTTGTTGGATATTAAAGGTTTGTTGGATTTTGTTAAAGTCTAGTAGCATCAGAAGCTGCACTGGTTTGTTGGATTTGTTAAAGTCTAGTAGCATCAGAAGCTGCACTGGTTTGGATATTAGTTGTTCCAGTTTAATAACTTTTAGAACCAGCTTATCTTATGATTGTTGTTTCTTTTGTATCAAGGACGATTTTCAGTGTTAGGAAAAGATAAGTTTCAAGCGGATTCCACACGGAAATTAATTTAGCTACCACACTCATTGTTATGAAACAAAAGAGGTTAGGAATGGGATTATAGGTAAATGCATCTCTACTTTCTTATTTCTAATGTAACATATGTTGAGCTAGACTACCGAGGACGGGAGATTGAGGTTCGAATCTCACTCGGGTGAACTGAGGTTTTTTATTAAATGGTTTTCCACTCTTCCTCCATGCAAATGTGGGCTCACTTCTTCTACATTTAACTTTCCCAATTCCTAAGTCATTATCTTAATTAGTATTTACGCGTATAACCCAAACGGGTAATGATACGCGGTGCTGAATAATGTATTATGAAGATAAATAACTTCATTTTTTAAGGAAAGTATAAATCGAAAGCGGAATACTATTATTTATCAATAATATAGCCCCAAAAGTTTTTTATAAGTAGGTTTAAACACCGAGGTAATTTATGACACAATCTTATGCTTATGGACAAATAGGGTAGCTTAGAGGAAGTGCACTGGCATCAGTTTGTAGAAGGAATGATGGGGAGCAGGGCGGAATCTTAACCTCAACATTTCCTTTCTTTGCCCCAGTGTATTGCGAGCCTGGCGTCTTAGGACCAGATGGGGCTCTAGTGGAATGCTCAGCTCTGACCTGGAGGATTGCGACAGGTTTAGAAACTCACAACTGCGGGTAGAAGTGTAAATGTAATGGTGGGTTTCTTGTGATCTTCGCAGGGGAATGTGAATATTGTTGCTGGCGATAGAGTTAAATGGGGTAGGCCTAAGCCACGTTTCGCCAGCATGACTTAAAACGGTACAAACTAATAATAATAATGCAATTAAGATTTGGATTGCTTGGAAAGACGGCTATAATCACTACACAATTTGTTGACACTTATTAAACAGTCAAAGAGTGTGTTAGTATAATTTACATGCACTCATACTCCAAAGAAAAGGGTGTAATCCAAAACAGTCATTTTTGGCCAATGCTCTAAAATTTTTATGATTTACAAATGACCGTTTGGATTTTAGAATATTTTTTTCCTCATCACGTCTTACTAGCGGTCTGGATATACAAATTAAATTACAATAATGGGATTGAGATGAGAAGATATGAATTTAGAGGAAATGTGCTCATATTTATCGTGGTGGGAGAGTGGGATGTCATTTAGGTAAAAGAAAATCTTCAATCCATATATCCTGGATTAGAACTTTTACCTGTCCGTTCCCGGCAAACCATACTAGATGAATTTGGGTGACTTTCTGGTCTAGGGGCAAGGTGTCGGACTTTTGTGCTGGGGTTCGGGGTTCAATCCTCGGTCCCGGCACAGATTTATCTGATTACCAAACCCTTCCTTCACCTCTGACAATACATCTTGTGAATGTGAGGAATGCCAGGCCTCCACCGTGGTTCTGATTCCACGTTAAACTGTAGGTCCTCCATTTCACCTCACAATCACCCTACCATTACACATTAGCGTAAGTGCGTATAGCTCGAACGGGTAGTAAGAGGCGGTGCTAATAATAATAATAATAATATATGAATTTGAGGTTTGGTCCGCGTGTCCGATACCGGTGTTGTCTGTACCATGGCATATCTCCTAGAAGTGCCAATTTGGGGCAATCATAGTACAGTCACTTTTCGGTGTTCTTTGATGCAGTTGAACACGTCTGATTCACCAGCGTCAGATACCTCCTGACTCGTGCCTTGTCTCCAGGAGTCAGAGGAGGTGCCGCACCACGACAGGGACACTCACCTCTGTTTGATTGCGACACATCAATCTCACGTGATGCGTGGAAAGTGTCAAAGAACTTCAGCTCAGCTGTCACAGACTCGTGCTAACAAAGACCTTGCATTGATTATCGTAATCACCCGCCGCGTGTCAAACTCATTAAGGTGGGATGGGATCATGGAAAGGAACAAGAGTTGGCCAAAATAATAATAATAATAACAACAACAAATCCATGCGCAAATTGAGCAGTAATTCGGTAAAAATAGAAAAACAAAACGAGAAGGGGGGCTAGAAAGGAGTGGGGAAATTTTTGCATAGATGCGTTTGTTGGAGAAGGGGAGGAAGTTAGGTTTTTTTTCGGATAAGGCCTTAAGGCATACCCGAAGATGGGCTCCATAGCCCCAGTGGCTCCAAATATGCGTCTGTGGGAAAGGGGGGCAGGAGGTAGTGACCTTTTTAACTTCCGGTAAAAATTGTTGTAATTTGAATAGCGGTTGCATTTCCTCAGGTCAACACATTTCTAAATTGTCAATTTAGATATTTAAATTAGGTAAATATTGGATCTGACAAGAATATACACTCTAGTATTAAGATGGGAGTTCAGGGGACGCTAAAAATGGCCAATATTTTTACAAATGTTATAGCAAAACAATTTTTGGATGAAATAAATAAAATATTGCTCCAGTACAAACATAGAGTTTAATTTTCTTCACATGTCGATCGATATAAACGGTTCTTGAATATCTGACATGAGCATCACGGAATTCGACCAAAACCTTTTCTCCTACTTAAAAACTTTATCATTAAATTCCACTATAGTGATGACAAATATTTAAGAACTGTCGGCATTGCGAAGAGAGGAAAAACGACAAAAGTGCCGACCTTACGTCACGTCCCCTTCCCTCCCAAACTTAAGGTGACAACGCATGTAGTAATAACATTGTTCATATTTTTATTTTATTCACACAATATGACCGACGGATTTATTTCCCCTCCAAAGGAAGTTGGAAGTTGTGCTACAGATTTTTATCACTCAATAAATATCTGTCGACCTCGGCTGGGTTTGAACTCATTAGCATCGGGTCCTCTAAGGCGAGCACTTTACCCCTAGACCACCGAGGTCGACTTTAACTACTCAATGTTCCAAAATGGGCTAGGACACCCCAGAGACTTCCCTCACACCCGGATCTGGGGGGTCCTCACCCCCCTCCAAAGTTTCTAGCCCTAATTTATACGATAGTTCATCACTGCTGACAACACAGTATTTTGAGCGCTGATTGAAGGCCTCTGTCACTTGATGGTCGTTACTTCTGTCACTTGATGGTCGTTACTTCTGTCACTTGATGGTCGTTATTCCTGTCACTTGATGGTCGTTACCTCTGTCACTTGATGGTCGTTACTTCTACCACTTGATGGTCGTTACTTCTGTCACTTGATGGTCGTTACCTCTGTCACTTGATGGTCGTTACTTCTGTCACTTGATGGTCGTTACTTCTGTCACTTGATGGTCGTTACTTCTGTCACTTGATGGTCGTTACTTCTGTCACTTGATGGTCGTTACTTCTGTCACTTGATGGTCGTTACTTCTGTCACTTGATGGTCGTTACTTCTGTCACTTGATGGTCGTTACTTCTGTCACTTGATGGTCGTTACTTCTGTCACTTGATGGTCGTTACTTCTGTCACTTGATGGTCGTTACTTCTGTCACTTGATGGTCGTTACTTCTGTCACTTGATGGTCGTTACTTCTGTCACTTGATGGTCGTTACTTCTGTCACTTGATGGTCGTTACTTCTGTCACTTGATGGTCGTTACTTCTGTCACTTGATGGTCGTTACTTCTGTCACTTGATGGTCGTTACTTCTGTCACTTGATGGTCGTTACTTCTGTCACTTGATGGTCGTTACTTCTGTCACTTGATGGTCGTTACTTCTGTCACTTGATGGTCGTTACTTCTGTCACTTGATGGTCGTTACTTCTGTCACTTGATGGTCGTTACTTCTGTCACTTGATGGTCGTTACTTCTGTCACTTGATGGTCGTTACTTCTGTCACTTGATGGTCGTTACTTCTGTCACTTGATGGTCGTTACTTCTGTCACTTGATGGTCGTTACTTCTGTCACTTGATGGTCGTTACTTCTGTCACTTGATGGTCGTTACTTCTGTCACTTGATGGTCGTTACTTCTGTCACTTGATGGTCGTTACTTCTGTCACTTGATGGTCGTTACTTCTGTCACTTGATGGTCGTTACTTCTGTCACTTGATGGTCGTTACTTCTGTCACTTGATGGTCGTTACTTCTGTCACTTGATGGTCGTTACTTCTGTCACTTGATGGTCGTTACTTCTGTCACTTGATGGTCGTTACTTCTGTCACTTGATGGTCGTTACTTCTGTCACTTGATGGTCGTTACTTCTGTCACTTGATGGTCGTTACTTCTGTCACTTGATGGTCGTTACTTCTGTCACTTGATGGTCGTTACTTCTGTCACCTGATGGTCGTTACTTCTGTCACTTGATGGTCGTTACTTCTGTTTTTGTATTGGCTATTGTAAACTAAAGAACAGTTCATGGTGTGAGACCACAAGTGAGCTATACCGACCAAGCGTCCGCCACCGATAACAATGATAGGGTCCACATACGTGGATAGAGGGTGTCATGTGGTCAGCACAACAAGCCCTCCAGTCGTTAATCTCAGTTTTATAAACAAGAGCTGCTACTTCTTTATCCAAATAGCTCCTCATTTGTCCTCACGGGGCTGAGTTTGACCCCGGTCCAGACTCACTGCTTCACAGACTAATTTTGAAAGCGCCGGGGATCGAACATTCCAGGAACTCTGACCAATAACCACAGAGGTGATCATTTAAAACCAAATGGTTCATTGAAACTGTTTAAATATATTTATAAAACAGAATAAAACATTAGTTTCTGTCTTCTAACGGACTCTACTATGACCCTATCTTACAAGCTATGCCATAGTGGAACAATGTAAGGTTGGTTTCTACCATGCAAGGTACACGAAGGGTACTTACGAGCTTTAAGGGCCAGTCTTATGACTCCTGGATAAATATTAATCTGGCCGTTAAATATTTTTATCTAGTCGATAAGTTAAAAGTACGTCTTATGACTGCCAGATAAAATGTATCTACCTATAACATTTTTATCGGGAGGTTTAAGTACCAGATATATTTTATCTGAAAGTTAAAATGGCTGTTGACGAGTTGTTCTTCATGAGGTTTCACCTATCAAAATCTGTTTTAAGGTTACAATATTGGTTCACGTGTTTAGTAAGTACAGGTCCGGGCTCTAACTATATAAAGTTAGAACATTTAATTCACACTTTTATTTAAACTGGCAAGCTATTTGTAGAGTTATATTTATATAAGAACAAATTATCAAAATGTGAGTACAATAGATGAAATTTTGTAAAGGTTGTACCCAACTCTTGACCACATTTTGGCAGACACCGAAATTAGTACTTGCAAGACAACTTAGTTTCTGCACCCTCGTGACGCCATCTGTTTCCTCGCACTCGTTTAGCCGCCATTATTTAACAAATATTGAGCGTTGTGGCCACTCGCTAGGTTGTAACGCTATCAGCAGGGCTTATACGCATGCGAGCAATAGTAAAAACAGTACCAACCTTGTGTGTTCTGCATAAAAATATATTTCTCTTACAGATAACTATCCGGCAGATAAATTCAGATCATAATACGCGTAAAACATGAAAGTGGCTGATAACCTTTATCCGGTCCTTAACTTTAACCTTCCGATAGCAATAATTATCCGGTAGTCATAAGACCGGCCCTAAATAGTACACTTTAAGTTCAAAACCCACCTATCACCCATGATGGAACTGCAAAGTTAACCTTCCTTGTGGTCGCAGCCGTTGAGTTAATTACAGTTGTGACTTTTGTAGGTTCTGTGTTCCCCACAGAATCAACAAAACCGCGCAAGGATTTAAGATTTACCTCGCCTCATAGCTCAGTACAACTTTTCGCGTATTAGCTATCTTAATGGTTTTATGATGTCGCCTTTTCAAATCAAGCAATTCAACTTATATTGTAATCAACCAATTTATATTCAGGAACCCCCGTCGCTCAAAGACTTGCCATTTGTTCAATCTGACAAAATGACATAATACCCATGCATATATCCTAAGCACTACGAGTTAATTAACACACGGTATGCCATGAAATGTCTCGACTGCTAAGTGGCTAGATTAAATGCACACAACACCAAGCTTTGCAGACTATATACAAGAAAAAATAACTTAATATTTCAGTTATAATTTACATTAAAACGTAAGGACGTTGAAAGCTAATATTTTTTATGGGGCAGAGCAGTATGCTCAAAAATTTAACTATACCTTTAGCCAATAAAAGTTTCTACGTGTATATTTGAACCCCCTAAAGGGATCCAGACACCCCTTAACCCTAATTTAGATGCCCTTGGTAATCTGACATATTTGAAAATCCGATCAAACGTTTTGAAACATTGCAAACTTTTCAAAACCAATCAAACTTTTTTTTTCTTTCTTAACAATCAAATTTTACTCGATTGTAAAAACGTTGATTAGAAAAAGTTTAATTATTTTCTTATATCAATATCAATAGTCCCAAGGACGTCAGTTTAGTTTAGTTTAGTTTGCCAATGATGTGGAGGTCGGAACTATGATCTCAGCCAGGCGTATAGAGATGGTTTTTCCTAAATTAATTGTTTCCAGCTCTTCTTCGAAGCGAATGCGGCTACTTTTCTCTAAAGTAAAAAATTCCTCATCCTTACCCTATTAATATAATTGCATTGGTAGCCCAGACAGGCATTAATGTAAAAAAAAATCAGCGAAACTTTTTATACACCTGTATTGATAAAAAGAGGGAGCTGGTGGTTTAGGGGTAAGGTGTCAGACTTCTGTGCTGGGGGTCCGGGGTTCAATCCTCAGTCACGGCACAGATTTATCTGATAACCAAAACCTTCCTTCACCTCTGACAAGACATCTTGTGAATGTGGGGAATGCCAGGCCTCCACCGTGGTTCGGATTCCACGTTAAACTGTAGGTCCTCCATTTCATCTCACAATCACCCTACCATTACACATTAGCGTAGGTGCTTGTAAACCGACCGGGTAGTAAGACGCGGTGCTAACAATAATAATAATAATAATAGTATACCTTGATTTTCTAACGAATGGACATTTGGAACACATTTAAAAAAATACAAACCTACTTTTATTGCGGTCAACATAAACAAAATTTTACTATTTTATTAGTGTTGTTTTATGAATATTGATGATATTTATTGAAAATGGCAGCTGCATATCACATGACTTGGCGTGTGAATACATGAGCGTATATGTAATAGTTTTTTCTGTCAAATATGTCCATTGTTCATTTGTAAGAAAATTGAGGTTTACATCTTGTTTTATAATTTAATGACCGCCTATGTGGTTTGGTAGTAGGAGTTCCTGACTACAGATCCAGAGGTTTCAAGTTCGATTCCTGGCGCTTCCAGATTTTTCTGTGGTCAATGGGTCTGGAACGAGGTCAAATTCAGCCTCGTGAGGAAAAATTAGGATCTACTTGAATAAAGAAATAGCACCTCCAGTTTAGAAAACTGAGATTAACGGCTGGTTGTGCTGACTACATGACAGCATCTTATCACAAATGTTGACACTATCATCGCTAATGGCGGCGACCGTTCGTTCAATATAACTCTCTTGCGGGATCACGCCATGGAGTTTTTTAAAATAATGTATTAAATGATAAAATTAGCAATGCCATTCATGTCAGTAATTGATAATTATGTTTTATTCTAAAAGGGTAAATTCATTGTGAATGTATTCCAGTCCGGTGGGGGGTGGGGGGTTGAAGGGGGTAACCTTCTGACATCAGAAGGCCCGCGTGTCAATTTACGGCTTCCTCATGAGGCCGCACTCTTCATGTACAGTAAATTTTGCAAACATTATAAAGACTTACGTTACCTAAATACAAATTAATCTCTTTTTAGGAACCCATAAAGGAGCGATTGGTTAGTTACTCTACTTTTTTTCTTTTTTCATCAATCAACAAGAACAAATTTCACTTTTTTAATTATCTATTATACATCCAAAGAGGGAAACTATATATATATATATATATATATGTGGATTATGTGTGTGTGTGTGTGTGTAGAAAGAACTTATTAAAAAAAATATTTGATGCTTTATATATAAAGCATCAAATATTTTTTTAAATAAGTTTTTTCTTCACACACACACACACACACATATACATATATATATATATATAAAGCATCAAATATTTTTTTAAATAAGTTTTTTCTTCACACACACACACACACACACATGATGCTTTATATATATATATAAAGCAAAGCATAAAATATTTAAAAAATACAATTTTTTTTCCTTCACTTTTTCTCGAGTTTGTCCATGGATCATGGTAAATTTTAAAATTCAACTGTAGATATATTACCCACTTCAGTGGCCACATGGTCTAAGACGCTACTATCCCAGTAGACTAAATTGCCAATGATGAGGAAATAGATGTTCGAATCTCGGTCGAGTGTACCGAGGGTAGCTTTTATTAAAAAAAAGTGTATCACTCTCCCTCCAAGCAAATGCGGGTACACTTCCTCTAGATATAAACTTCCTAGTTCCTAAAATCACTAGCGTAATTAGTACAAAAGCGTATAGACCGGACGTGGTGCTAAAAAAATTATAAACAAATCAGTGTACATTTATTGTGCAAGCATAGGCCTACTTAAAAATATATCAACATGTAATAAGGATTATAAAATTTAATAGAAAATCACTCAAGAATGGATGGAGGAGTCCTACAACCTGAACATCTCAACAGTTCTTTTTAGCGCGGGGTCTTACTACCCGATACGCTTATGTAATAGCTAAGCTAATATTTTTAGGGATTAGAAAGGTTGAATTTAGAGGAAGTATACCCGCAGTTGTGTGGAGGGGGATTGGATTTTTTTTTCTCCAGGAAATCTACCCTCAGTACACACGACCGAGATTAAAACCCCGATCTCCCCGTCATCGGCAGTCTATTCTACTGTAAAAGTAGCGCCTTGAACCACGCGGCCAACAATGTGGGTGTCTCAACAGTTAATAAAACATTTAATTTTATTATATTGTAGGATTACAATTTGAGTTTGAGAATGTATAATTGATAAAAGATGAAGAAACATAACTGACAGAATATGCAAAATGCAAGAAAACCTCTAAAGTTTCCTCATCCTTGTACAACACTAAAAATATTTGGTTTTTTCCAGAATATTAGTATATTAGAAAAATAAATAGTTTTTTATTGTTTAAGTTACACGTTGTCCTAAGCCACCAGTGGTTTTTATAGACAAAATAATAATTTTGAATCCCGACACAGATTTATCTGATTGTCAAACCCTTCCTTCACCTCTGAAAAGACGTGTATTGATCACATCTTGTGAATGTGAGGCATACCAGGCCTCCACCGTGGTTCGGATCCCACGTTAATCTGTATGGTCCTCCATTTCATCTCACAATCACCCTATCATTACACATTAGCGTAAGTGCGTATAACCCGAACAGGTAGTAAGACGCGGCGCTAACAATAATAATAATAATAATTATTATTATTATTATTATTATTATTTTGAAAATAACAGTCAATACTCATGCTATGTTAAAATGACAAGAATTTGTATTTACAGAGCAATTACAATGGTTGTTTGTGTGCATCGTGTCTTACTACTCGTCCAGGCTATCCATATATATATACATATTTACAAATTTGAGGGATATGAGTGAGGAAGGTAGAATATTGAGAAAATTAACTAGTAATTGCGTGAGGGAAGAGTAGTAAACACTTTAGAAAAATAAACTACTGTCAGTATACCGGGCTGAGATTTGAACCCAGACTTCCCCAGCAAGCATGGCCAGACGAGGTTGACGCCTTAGCCCATGAACCCACCAATGAGGCTCAATACCTCTCCCAGCTTTCTAAGTGGTAGAAAAATACAGTTTTGGACAAAAGCTAGTTTTGTTAAATCTCTCATAAGTTTGGCCCGAATAAGTTATTTAAAAAAAATATAGAAAAATAATTTTACAACTGGGATACATGTTTGTGTGAATTGTCCCATGAAGAGTAGTAGTACACCTTGAAATGGTTTGTTTTAAAATATTATTGATAAAGACGTCCACGGAAATTATTGAATATTTCCAGTGAATGGTCTTTGCAGCAACAACAACAAAAATCAGCTGACCTTAAACATTGGTTTGTGAAGTCACGGGGTATTTATAATAAATACAAAATGCCTGATAATTATTATCAGTTCAACATAATTATTAAAGTGGTATAAGTTGTCAGGCAGTACTAAACCAGTTGAGCGTATTCGCAAAGAAAGATAGCTACACCACATTATAGCAGTTGTGTTATTATTTTTATGCATGGTTCATCTTTGACGTTTCGTCATTAAATTTTTTTTTATCTTACTGTACTAGGCCTAGACATTATTTGAGTAAATCTATCATTGTGGTTTGACACCTTCTCGCAAATATAAATATTTCCGTTAACAAATAATAGAACACTATTTATATTTACCAACTGTAATGATTTTTTTTCAAGCATGATTTCAATTTACATAATCAATCTAAATTAAGAAATACTTATTGCGTTGTAAGAGTTTCAAGCTGAGATTTATTTATTTATTTTCTAACGCTTTGAATCAGACAGAATGCACATTTTCTCTTTAGTTATGTAATTATGTGACTTGTTTCATAATATCTACACGCATAACAGAACTATAAATCTGTATGTGCCTTCGATTCTGTTTGTTTGTTTGTTTCCAGTAAACTCAAAACGTGCTCATCGGATCGAGATTGTATTTCTTCTGCTGTAGGTTACTCCTTATATTTGATAATAAAGATCCCGCCTCGGTGGCGTAGTTGGCTAACGCGCTTGTCGTGTTTAGCTCGACTGCTGAGGACGGGTAGATCGAGGTTCGAATCTTGGTCGGGTTAACTGGGGTGGTTTTTCATAAATGGTTTTCCACTCTCCCTCTACGCGAATGCGGGTTCACTTCCTCTAATTCAACCTTCCCAATTCCCAATCCATTAGTGCTAATTAGTAATTAAAGCGTATAACCCGAACGGGTAGTAAGACGCGGTGCTAAATATTATTATAATATTTAATAATAAAGGCTAAGCTATATATCGTCAAGCTATCTCATCTGCGAGTGAAACTGTTACATTTACATTTTGTGGTTAATGTGTAACAATTCAAATATATTACTTTCTAATGTATACACATTATTTGTGAGTTTATTTGAGAACGAGGGATTTGGAAAGATTAACAAACCCATTATAAATCTTGCATTTGCGTCTTCAATTTAGGTATGTTTTCAGTAATTTTATGCCGTGTCCAGACTTGAAAAGAACAACGAACATTTCCACGGATATGTTTGTTAGTCTGCTCGCTGTAGCCGGAGTGTCAAGACTGAAGCTTGATTCACACGTTCGCTGAAAATACAGAACACAATCTGCTTGAGTAGCTCAGCAATTCACAAGATGTGTGTTGACCCATGGTGCATTGCAACGCTAACTTAAAACAGCTGATTATCAACACATTGTATTTTCCAGTAGAGAGCCATATATTTTATATCATTCTCCAGATGAATGTTTTCACATAATAACGCTGTGTCGTAGCACAATCCAATACAGCGATACACAGCTTTACATTAACGACCCGCCTTGGTAGGAACGCGCTGGTTTCATGCTGAGCTAGACTCCCGAGGACGAGGAGACCAAGGTTCGAATCACACTCGGGTGAACAATAGGTGGGTTTTCCTAAATGGTTTTCCACTCTCCCTCCACGCAAATGTGGTTTCACTTCCTTTAATTTAACCTTCACAATTCCTAACCCATTAACGTAATTAGTAATTAAAGCGTATAACCCGAACGTGTATTAAGACGCGGTGCTAAGTATTTATTTCGAATCTCCTCACACAAGCCCCAACGAAGCTCTCTGCTTTCTGTTAGCTCCACAGCGCATGCGCACTGGCTTGAGATGGTTGGTTTTCAGATTTGATTGGTTCTCCCGTGCCGAAGATATCGTGCAGAGCGGACAAAGTGGAGATGAGTTGAACCTCAGCAGAACAGCTCGCGCCGATGAGGCGGAAATCCTGTGATTGGATTAGAGCGCGTCACGTGACCACGTTTCTGTTCCGCGCTTGTTTTTCGGCGACCGTGTGAATCCACAGTCAATCAGAACATGTTCGCAACGTAGTCGGTAGCTCTATAATTATTTTCCTCTAGCTCAATTGTGCTTCAATGTCGGTGGTGCGATGAGTACTCGTGTGCAAGTAGCAGAGGCGCGGCCTATATTAGTATTCATCCACTTCTACCAAAGCAGAAAAATATCAAAATCCCGCCGATGGTGAATGACAAGATTATACCAAAGTAGCAACGTTTACTGTACACTGGATCAAACTTAATGAAAGATATGAAATTCCAGTCAATCAGTGGAATGTATAAAAACTTTACTCGAATACACTCAACTGATTTTGAAACATTAGTAAATTTAATTGGACCATTTTTTTTAGAAAAAAAGACACACCATTTAGAAATGAAATACCAGTTCAAGAAAGATTAGCACAGGTCCTCCGTTTTTTTCGCAAGTGGAGAATCTTTTGTTAGCTTACAGTATATTTTTAAAATTTCAAAACAGACCATGTTCTTTCAGCCTGTCCATTATTGTACAATCTGCTAAAATAAAAAGAGATTATTTATTATTATTAACTCAACATACACACAAAGAAATACACTCACCAAAATATATATGTAGGCCTATTTACACACTTCAAAAGACACGTACGACTTCATTCTTCTGTCCCGCCAATGACGTATGTTCGGGGATATGTTTGGAGGCGCCCAGATTAGTCAGTACAGAACCGAACACGAATATCCTTTGGTGCTATGGGCAGAAACCGACAACTGGTGGCTTGAGGTTGGGCCGAACAGAACAAAGGAAATGTTTTGTTACAATGTTCTGTTCGTAAAATTATTCACACTTGACGCGAACCTGTTTGTTTTCGTTGTTCTGTTCTAGTCAGTAAGGAGTTTATCATGATTTATAGATAGGCCTTAACTAACTTAAAATTTGCCAAGCTGATGGTGGCAGGTGTTTATGATGGTTAACTAAACTTTGCTGCATTGTTAAGGTGGCGCTACACATGCGGCAATTCGAATGTCTATCACACATCAAAGGGCATGAACATTTACCTTATCTCGAGTAGATTGCTCGGTCCACAATTTGTGTCTAGGTCTGCCAGTGGTGCTGTGTTTACGGTTGAAATTACAATTTTTGGATTTCTATGAAAGAATGCTTTCTATGTGGAATCCAGCCCATAATTTACATAAAAATAGGAATGAGGTATAATATGACAACAATTTAGCGTAAACTGTTCTATTAACGACCTTTGAAAGAAAAGAAAAAAGAAAGTTTAATGGCAACGTTCAGAACACGTCTAAATAAAGCTAAAGAAAGTGTTGGACTAAACTGCCAAAGATGGGGAGATCGAGGTTAGACCCCGGTCAGGTGCACTGAGGGTAGACTAGTTTTCCCTAAATGGTTTTACACCCTCTGCGCAAATTCGGGTGCATTTCCTCTATAAATTAAGCTTTCCTAATTAATTTAATTAGTAGATAGACTTATAACCTGAATAGGTAGTAAGACGCGGTGCTAAAAAAAAAGCACGAATGTTCACCGTTCCCAACATAAAACTTATTCACTCTGAAATTCGACAAATAGGCGCATGTATGCTCGTCAATCAACAAACATTTGACAGGTAGTTCGCGGAGGGACGAACACATGACACCCGGCAAAGGCCGGCGCCGCCTTTAGCCTTGACAGGTCCAATTACTCACTAATGGCATGTACTGGGTAAGTTATACCTTAATTTATTACGAATAGACAATAAATATTATATCAAACATAAAATTGAAGATATTTTAAGAAAGACACAGTTGATTATAATCTATAATAATGGATATGCTTGTAAGGTATGTTTTATTATTTGTTGTATTTTTAACACCGCGTCTTACTACCCGTTCGGTTTATACTCATATGTAATAATTACGCTGATGGGTTAAGGATGGGTAAGAACCAATCAAGAAAAGTGTACTCGCACTTGCGTGGAGGAAAAGTGGGAAACTATTTTGGAAAAATCGCCCTCGCTACAAACGACCAGGATCTAAACAATAATTTATTTGTTTATAAAATGAGGTAGCAAGTCATGACATATTATATCATAATCGTGTCATGTCTTATAATATTGTCGAATGTGTTCGTAGCATGAGAGCTAGAGGTGAGTTGTAGAGGTCATTTGCGCCATTAGACCAAAAAAACAGCTCATGTTTCACGTTGCAATAAGGATAAATACACTTGTAGGCGCTCAAGAAGAAGAATACATTTTTAAATGGCTATTTATTACTTATTAGACATTGTATATTCTCTAGTAGTAAAGGCGAGGTTTTTAACTTGCTTACTCTATGGCATTAGGAGCTCGAAAGCTCATTGCACCACTTACAAAAGTATGCCACCTATTCCTATTTTGATCTAGTTCTATCCAGTCCACCTCATTACACCCTATCCCTATCTTGAGCTGGTTCTATCTAGTCCACCTCATTACACCCTATCCCTATCTTCGAGCTAGTTCTATCCAGTCCACCTCATTACACCCTATCCCTATCTTGAGCTGGTTCTATCCAGTCCACCTCATTACACCCTGTCCCCATTTTGATCTAATTTTATCCAGTCCACCTTATTACACCCTAACTCTTTCAGATCTATTCTAATCTTATCCTTCCATCTGCGTCTATGCCTTCCCACTGGACTCTTCCCATTGGGTTTGCCAGTGAGTTCCCTGAACAAGGTTCTATATTCCCCCATTAGCGCTGCATGTCCTTCCTGTAATATACGGGACTGGACTATCCTAACAATGTCTGTGATGAGTAGAGGTTATGTAACTCATCATCGTGTAAGTTTTTAGCGATATTTTAATACCAACACATGTTAACTGCATGTAATTACAGTAATAATAATAATAATAATAATAATAATATTTTAGCACCGCGTCTTACTACCCGTTCGGGTTATACGCTTTAAGTACTAATTACGCTAATGGATTAGGAATCGGGAAGGTTGAATTAGAGGAAGTGAACCCACATTTTCATGGAGGGAGAGTGGAAATCCATTTTGTAAAAACCACCCTCAGTTCACCCGACCGAGATTCGAACCTCGATCTCCCCGTCCTCAGCAGTCGAGCTCAACACGATAAGCGCGTTAGCCAACTACGCCACCGAGGCGGGTTAATTAAAGTAATATGATGGATATGGCGAAGATAGAATTTGAAAATTGACCCACATTTGCATGTATGGAAAGTGGGGAACCATTGATTGAGAACAACAGAGAGTAATTTCGGCAAACTAGACGACGAGACCGACGGTTAGTTCGCGTACCCACTGATGCGGGTAAAGCGAAAATTAAATTTATTCCAAACGTTTTCTAGCAGGTGAGAATGTTTTATAGGAAGTTGTCCAAATAGATGAGCTAAATTCTAATCGTAATCAGCGACCCCGAGAACTCACTAAAACAATTTTTTTAGGCATCATTATTAAAATTCTGCATGATTTCGATGTTTAGGTCACAATTTTAGCTCAATCATCTCCAATTTGAAATTACAATGTCAAAATCGTAATCAGGGGATCTAAAAACACCTATATGATTTTTTTTTGGGTGTTGTTATCACTTTAATTTATTTAGTTATAACATTTTTAAATTTGTTTTGTATAAAAATTTAATTTTTTTAATTAGAAAAACTAGGAAATATTCTTTGGGTAGATTTTGAAATGTATCATTTAAAGAATACATTGCAAAAGGTTTCATTCAAATCTGCTGACTTTTGAATTATTCTGAAACAATATACTTTTTATGTCTAAGATGACTGGACTAAATAACATACAATCAAGTTTGATTAAATTTATTGGTTTTAATTAAGTTTCAGATAACGTTTAACCGAAATTCAAGTTTAATCCATGTCTAGAGAAAGTAATTTTCACATATTTATTTAAATTAAAGTGAAAGAGTTTATTTCATTAAAAAACTAAACACCAAAAGGCCGATAAGGCGGCCGTCCACCTGAATGCTGAGATACGTTATATACGTCTATGAAGTCCATATTATTAAACAAGTGGTTGTTATTTCAAAATATGGTTCGCGTAAAAATGCGAGATAAAAGGTAATCAGTCCCGATAGAATTAAAAGCCTTATATTTTAATAAGGAAAGTTGGCAATTAGTTCGTTTTTAATGACGTCTAAGGGGAAATTTAGCAGTTCTAGGATCAAAGTAAGTGATAACAAAACACATAACTTTTCTTAAACAACCCACTTTCAACGGGATCAACAACAAAACGTTATTAAGATAAATGATGCTCGTTTTAATGCCTTTAAAGTTTCCCATAATAAATGCCGCGGTGTAAAGTTATTTCCTTCCAAGTACGTGTAGCCCTTAAAAATCACTCTGTAAAAGAGTACAATTTTTTTTAGCACCGCATCTTTTTAGGTACCCACTCGGGCTATCTTCATATGTACTAATCACGCTAATGTGTTAAGGACGTTGCCTGCCTGTGACGTCATGGCCGGTCAAGATACGATTTACCATGGTAATGAATTCACGTTTTACTCGGCGACTTTTAAAGATATAGCGTTGAAACAAAAAAAACATGACTTCTTACATCATACTCCTACAGTGTCACCAAATTATTATTTAAATACCCTTAAGTAGTTTTTTGTAAACGTATTTTTTTATAAATCCTCTACAACTTGGGCTATTTGTTTTGTCACGAACATAGCCTGTAGGAGTCTTCCTGCCAGGATATAGATTTACAAAAGTCCGTGGTAGTAATATTATATCTATCTAGAATAGGAAACAAGAAGAAGTTAAAATTAAAAAGCAAGTGTATGTTTTCAAGGAGCAAATATTAAAGTGACTGTAAGCTCGTCAGAGGAAGAGGGAAATGGTTATCAGCACTTAGACTGCTTAGGTGCGTCAAGTTAAGATGCAACCCGCTTTACTAAATAGCTTGGAAATCTCCACGTACGCAACGTCATTAAGGATGATTAAGGTTTAATTTAAAGGAAGTGTACCCACATTAGCGTGGAAAACAATGGAGTAAAAACCGCCCTGAGTACAATCGACCGGAATTCGAACGCCAATCTCTCCGTGATCGTCAGTACAGTCCAGTGGCGGCTTGTAGCTAGAATTAGTGGGGGTGCTGCAGTTCCGCAGTGCCTATACACGAGCCACCACAATCTATGGCGAGAGTAACGCCTTCCTTATCCAAATTGACCTACAAACAGTTTGGGAGTATTTGGATATTTGTAAGCAACTTGTTAGTGTTCCCAATTTGTGAACAATGTGACTGTACCTATAGTAGGTGTCTGGCAGGGGCGACCAGTATCTGACAGTTACAAAAATCACGGAAACTCCATCATGTGAGCTGCAGCTTCCACTTTTAATACGTATTATCATCTATATTAATAAAATGAAGTCTGTGTTGGTGATGAGTGTTGCTTGATATTTATAGTACGCAGAGGTCCGACATTTAAAAACTAGTAGCCCCGTGTGCGAGCATCTGCACCGCCAAGCTGGAGTTTTAATATCTGGATTAGCTCTTTTTTAAATAACTAGTTAATTAAATTGTGGGTCGGACGAAATAAAATGAGCGTTTTCTGTCTTCTTTAAGAAAAGAAAAACGTTGCAAACCATTACGTGGAACGCCGGCTACTTTTGATAGTTACCTATAAAATACCACTATTAATAGAATAAAATAAATGTTGACACAAATAAAAAGTATTTTGTATTTTATAAAAGATCCTTCCAACGAGAATTCTACCAAACCAGACAACTCGCAAACCATGTTTACACGATCACAAGCTTACCATATGATTCCAGTTTCTGGACGAGGACACAATGACCGACCTATCTCTGGATACAGTACCTACCCCTCCTTTTTTTCTAGCACCGCGACTTACTACCCGTCCGGTTTACATGTTTACATACTAACTACACTAATGGTTTTAGAGATCAGGAAGGTTATATTTAGAGAAAGTGTACCCGCATTTGAGTGGAATACAATTTTGGAAAAACCAGATTCTGTTCATCCAACCGAGATTCGAGCCTCGATCTCCCTGTGTTTGGCAGTCTAGTCTACTGCGAGAGTATCACCTTGGACAATGCGGCCACCGAAGCTAGTCTATTCTACCTACTATTAAATTATCTGTAGCTATAGTAAGATTTCGGTAGGATCTGCTAGTGTAGACATCATTTTGAGAGGTGAAGGGAGACCAAGTGGGATTATATAGCATTCCTGGGTAGAGCTGTCCGGTCGTAGTAGAACAAACAGGGGAGGGGGAAATTACAAATAACTAAACGATGTGTTATGACCCCGTATTAAATTACATTATTCGATTCACAGTGATCCAATCAACGCTCATGAAGTGTTTATTCGCCGAGCATTTAGGTCTTAGTGAACAACAAAAATATGGGAATTTTCAACTTTTAAAAGTGTAACATTTCAAGTGTTATCAACTGTTCAACTGTGATCTACGGATGAGAGGGGGGGGGAAGGTGGATATCACCATCCCTCAAAGGGCATGTGATGGACGAAAAAATGGGAATTTATCCGAAATAAACACATTCGAGCGGCTCAACGGAAAAGGTCGCATGAAAGAGCCAGGAAAACGAATGAGAACTTATAATATAGCAGTAAAATTCAGATTGCGATGTTACAAAGATTGTTGAGGGTAGCTGGCAGTGTCATCGTTGCATCTAGTCAAGGCATGGAGGAAGAGAACTCCGGTGGAGAAAGCAGGCGTGTTGGCTTGGCTCTTCTGCGTGTCCACAATTATACAATTCTAGAGCCACAAACAGTAACTGAGCGGTTTGTCAAAACTAGCTCGACAGAATGGTCATGTAAATAACAACTTGTACCATGCATTTAAGAAATACTATACATAACAATTTGTTTTATTTATATTGCCATTTATTTCTATCTTATTTATAGGAGTCCAGGATTACCTTAAAACTCCCCTTTTGAGGGTTAAAATTGAGAGAAAAAAATTGGGAGAGGAGCCATTCCCCCCTCCCCTTCCCAAAACTTGGTAATATTCCATATTCAATATAGCGGACCCCCCGGTAAAAGTCCCCTCCCAAATTTTGATTCCTGGACCCGCCCTTGAATATATGTATGTACAAGGTAATAGAAAATAATTGTATACACATTCCAGTAAGCATCAAACTCGTGTACTGTTGAGGGTATTGTCAGTATTTAAACTAAGCGTAGCATCTGATCGGCAATATTTCAGCTACCTAGGCAGCCTCCTTAAATCTGACCAGGCCCTATGAGAGGGGGGCCCAGAGGGTACATCGTACCTGGGCCTGAGACTCTAAAAAAGGGGCCTGGGAATTTTCTAGGATCTCAGAAAATGTTTGTATGTATCGAAGAAGAGCATTCACATTTCGATTACTAAATTATTAGTACAGGTATATTATCTTTTGATTGTTTTTTTGCCTTTTCTTAGATATAATACTATCCTTTGAATGTCTGGCGACGTTGCCGAGTCAATGCTCCGGTTGTAACTAGGCAGCCTTGGTACCACCACGTGGCCGTCACAGTATATTGTCTTTGTACCACGTGGCCGGTAAGTCGACACAATAATTAACATATCATGCTTCCTGTTCGTGTTATGGTCAAGGGTGATGGGAAACGGATGTCTCAAAACGTTGCTCTACCTCTTCTGGGGACATTGCGGCCATTTTGAACCCCGCTACCGCCACAGTGTTTAACCCTGAAGAGGTGCATAAGGACTTGGGATACGAGTGAGACAACCGTTCACTGTAATGGCAGTCCCAGGCGCTGATAACTCTTGTCTTGCGATAGGATAGCCTCTGCCAACAATACAGTGTTCCCCACAGGTGCGGATTCGGGGGAGGGGTAAGGGGGGTCAAACGGTCAGTTTACCCCCCTGTGAAAGATAGAAAATTAATATAAAAAACAAAATGAAAGTGCAAATTTTAGAAAGAAAATACAACACAGATAAATTATACACTTTTTTTTATCTGTCTACGCGCAGACACCTCTTAAGCCGGGTGGTCCACACGTGCGCTATTCGTCCATGTTTATTCAAGCTTTGATATGACTCAAGCAAGTGTGGAAAAAATATTCGTTTTCATGTACTAATATTTGTCGTGCAAAGCGAGTAACGAACATTGTTCCTCGTAGAGACGGTGGACTACCACACGTCTGAGACTAATAATCGCCTGAGAGCAGTTCACCCACGAATATAGAATATAGAGTATAGAGTATGTGTGGACAGCAGGAGCGGCGGAACTGTGGGGGACTACGACCCCCTGGAAATAATGTACCCCTCCCTGGAATAAATTACCTCATAAATATATCTCAACTCCTCTGACATTATCGAATATGAAGCTGAAAGATGGCCTTAATTCAAACTCTTAAATGACTTCTATATGCATTTTAACATCAAAAATTTTCCGGAGAAGACCGCTTCAAATAACTACTAGACTAGAGGCATCTAACTGGCACAAAAAGTCAGGGAAAGCTTCCAAGGTCATTCAACTGTCAAAAATGTCTAGTGAGGACAAGTCCAAATAACTTCTAGATGCACGTCATTCTGAAGAATTTTCAGGCGAGGACCACCCCAAATAGTCTAGTTTCTGAAATAATTCAATTTTCAAAATTTGGTCGGTGGATGACCACTTCAAAGATTATCTTCTAGAGGTATCTAACTATCGTAACAAATTAAGGTGAAGATCCCTCTAAATAGCTTTGAGGGACATCTAAATTTCCAAAATTTCTTGGTGAGGAACCCTTTAAAGGGCTTATAAAATAATATAAATTAAAAAAAAAAATCAAAGAGAAGAATACTCATAGCTTCTAGAATGAACCATTATACAAAAAAAAAAAAATGTTGAAGGAAGTCCACTCCAAATGGTTTATAAAAACTATCTGATTCCATATAATTGGAGAAGATGACCACGGTTTAAATACATTAGATTAAATATGAGTGAGAAACTATTAAATGGTTCTAAACAGAAATCTAACATTGTAAGTAACCATGTTATTTATAATTATGACCCCCCTATGAAAATGATCTGGATCCGCCCCGGTCCATGGCAAATGCCTGACTTTGACCTTGAAGTCAGAGGTTCACACACCGGTGATATTACATCCTTTTCTTTTAAATAAAAATGCTGCTGCGTTTTCTTAAAATTCACCTTCATCTTAGATCTTTAAGATTACTGGTAGTTACTGAACAGACTGTGGCTTAAAACGCATGGCTCAGTTTTATAATTATTTACAAGTGATTGACGAAGTTGTCCGAGAGCAAGTTTATAGACGTCTCCAAATCGCTCATATCCCCAGAGTTCGAAACCCGACGCGACTCTTCAAACTAATCCACTATTATATTCTTACAAGCGACGAACGCTTCACGGCCAGGATCCTTCGTCCTGAACACCTGCAGTGTTAGCGTGATCGACTGGAGTTACCAGGGCAGGACACAATCCTTCGTCCTGAACACCGGCAGTGTTAGCGTGATCGACTGGAGTACCAGGGCAGGACACAATCATTTTAAATCACAGCAAGATAAGTTGTTTTTTCCATCTACGGGAATGGTTTTTAAACTTATTTCCAGATGAGTGCTGGGACAGTTCCTATTGGTTACCATTCTAATTCCTAAACCCTTAGATTAAGGTGGGAGTGTAGGTAACGCGAGAAAAGGACATTGCTTTTGCAGTTTTTAGAGCAAAACATTTTTTCTTGTCAAAATAAATCAAATATTTCTCCAATAGAAACGTAGGGTTTAATTGTCATAATAGGTTGAGCTCAACAGTTGTTTAATATCTGTCAAGGGTCTCCCGGAATTTAATGACAACTTTTTCTTTTCATTTAAGAAGTTTCTCACCTAATACCGCTGTGCTCATAACACATAATCAACAACTGTCGATATCACCATGTGCAGAAAACTAAACTATGTATTTCTACCGGGACAATATTTGATTTATTTTGGCCAAAAAAAGGTTTTGCTCTAAAAATGTAAAAACACTTAACTTACGTCCCCTACACCTGGGTGATTGCTGAAGGGAAGATGAGTTCAAGGCCATGGCCGGAGGGAGTTTTGTTAAAACTAAGAACGTTCAAACCCACAACGGTGGGCATGTGGGCTACGGCGTCAAATTACATCCGGCAATGAAGGACTAGGGCTCGAGTACCAGTTGTATGTACTGAATGTTCATTACCTCTCAAAATGAGGGGTTCTTAACTGGGGTTACTCAATATCTAAACTACTTTTAAAAAGTTGTCAAATTAGAATAAACTATAACCATTATCAATACGGACTGTGGGGTGATTTGTCGTTTCTATATAACTTAATTAAATAAGATAAAAGGGGTGACCCGGCGGTCTAGGGGTAAGGTGTCAAACTTCTATGCTGGCAGCCGGGCTTCAATCCTCGGTCCCGGCACAGATTTATATGATTACCAAACCCTTCCTTCACCTCTGACAAGACATCTTGTGAATGTGGGGAATGCCAGGCCTCCACCATAGTTCAGATTCCACGTTAAACTGTAGGTCCTCCATTTCATCTCACAATCACCCTACCGTTACACATTATCTTAAGTGCGTATAACCCGAACGGGTAGTAAGACGCGGTGCTAATAATAATAATAATAATAATAATAATAATATTAAAGATAAAATCTTTATGTAAATTAAAACTAAGATATTGACATTTTTTGAAGTATTTATGATGATTATTTTTCATATTTTAATCTATTTGAGGCATTTAGCATATAATTTAGGAACCTAATGATTAAATCAGCACACGACATATAAACTAACTTAAATCTAGAACAGACACAACATACACCCCATGGCCGTTAATTTATCACTGTGAAAGTGTAACCGCGCATGTCAATAATGACAATTTTTCACCCATGTCAGGAATCGAACCCGGGACCCTTAGGTCAGTGGAAAGACACGCTACCAACTGAGCTAAGGTGTCGGACTCCATCGGGGGTCTGTAGACGTAATAACCCTGAAAATCTACCTTCCCCTCTTCGCCCCATTGGGTGGATACCCCGGCCGGGTAGTAAGACGGTGGAGTACATTCCTCCGGCTCGTCAGCCCGCGACCTGAGTCCAAAGAGCATCGAACTGTGCTCCATCTGGCGGATAGGGCACGCTCGGTGTTCGGTATCCCCGAGGTAGTCCAAACCATACACAGACCGATTAGCCTGTCAGAAGGAAGTGATTACAGGTCAAACACTCTGTCAACAGCCCGATAAACAACTTACCTTCAGTCGACCTTGCTGCCACGTGGTCAAACCACCACGTGCCTGAGAGCTTAGAGCCAGTCGGGACAAGGAGGGGTCCCTTGGATTGATCCTGGGTCGAGCTCCATGACCAAACTATCTACCACATCATCTTGTTAATCAAAATAAAAACTCTTTAAATAGTTTAAGCAAAATGGTAGAAGTTTTTTTTATAGCAAATTTCAAAAATAAATTATAGACCTAAGTAAACCACCCTAGAATTATTTGTAATCTGTAAAAATAAAAACTTATTCTTATTTATCATAAAAAAAACTATACCCGGATACTAATATTTGACTCAACCTTAAAGCCCAATTTCAAAAAATTTCGTATTTTTTTATAATTTGGCATTTTTAAACTATCCTTAAATTAATTTATTTTAGAAAAAATAAGATACATTATTGATTATTATAGAAAATAGTCCCCGATATTAATTTTTTTTAATCGGTAGGCAGATATTTTCAAAAATATGATAGAATTACAAAAATACGTTTTCAGTAGACTACTATTCCCCCCAAAAATAAACAATTATATTTGGGATATCAACTACTTCATAATATACATTTCAAACCAAACCATTAAGCATTAAAGGCATTTTATAAATAGTTAAAACAAATTAGTCGTCAGCAAATAACAATTTAAAAAAGGTTTCTACAAAAATCAGTATTTATTGTTATTTGTAATTTTAAACACTTCCAAGAAACCCATTTGTGATCAAATATTTAGGCCCTTTTTAAATATTTCAAACTTTCAAGAAATACTTTTTTGCAAACTAACTTTAAGCGAGATTTTACTCAAAAAACAATTATGCAATATTCATGACAAACACCCCCAATATACCCATTTGGTGCCAAAACGTTAGAGCCATTTGACAAATATTTCAAGTTTGTAAAAAATAAATCATCAGTAAGCCACCCATAAATGAGTTTTTACCCAAAAACAATCATACATTGCTATTTGTCATACCACACAATCTCCAGTTATACATTTTGAAAAAACTGTCAGAGCTAATTTCAAAATACTTTTGAGTTTTCAAAAATTTCTTATCAGTAAACTACACTTAATTTAAGGGCTAGGTTCGAAATTTTAAAAAATCTTTAGGTATAACATTTAAATATAAAGTTTGAACAAAATCCAACAAACTGTTTCGGATCTGTGGCTAGGGACAGATTGACAGAGAGACGTGAGGATAGACAGACAGACAGACTGACATGGAGAGTTCGGGATCACATAAAACGTAAAGATTGATCATAATTTCTAGTTCGATTTTTTCATGATTATAATACTTTCTCTCAATAAGAGAAAATAAAAATATATCATGGAAAGGTGAAATTAGCATTTTCAACGACGTTTAACGTTAAATATCACAGTTTTGAGATAGTTGTAAACGACTAAAACCGTTGATCTAGCCTCCCTTAAATATATGACCCACTTTAAACGGGTAAAGACAGAATGGTCTAAGGTAATTGAGGATTGTTTTAGTGTTCATAACCAACACTTACATAAGAAATAGCACAATGAAAAGGTATTTCCTTTCAAGTATATTGCGCTCTTAGCTATTGTTTCAAATACACCGGCCATCTAGGACGTTAATTTGAGCTAGTCTTGTGGGTAACGGACCTGTAGTGGCTATACGCTCGTTACCGGGCACCATCGCATTGATAAGGGTCAGGCTCGACGCTGGTGGCTTTCGGAGCCCTTCCCACCTTTAAAGGGAAGTAAATGCACGCTACCGCAACTCATATAGACTATTGTATAGTCTGGTTTGCCGGTGACAGGATGGTCGGTGCTCGAATCTCGACAAGGTGTACTCAGATAGTTTTTACTGAATGGTTTCTCATTCACCCTAAACGCAATTGAGGGTACACTTTCTTTGAATTTTAACTTTCACGTCCCTACCCCAGAATATTTAATATGCTGCTGGCCTGAAGGGGTAAATAGGCCCCCTATACACGTACAGTTTTGCCCATTTAAGTTCGGTTTGTAACCTATATTTCGGACTGTCAGGTTATTATCTTCAGTCCATCTTACAATCAGGTCGAGTGTAGGTGTTTACAAGTTTTTCTTGGGGAAAATGTCCTCATTGCATATAAAAGTGTTCGAGTCTGGGCGGGGCCTAAGACGCAAATGACGCTGTTGTGCTCGTCTGTACTGTCTGAATACTTAGCTCAAGTCTCGGGTATATATTCCTGGTTTGACTGAAAATGTTATCATTGGTCAAATTATGGCTTTCACGCTTCGCAATTATTAATTAATGACCGTGAAAATGGGTGTTTTATCTGTAATTGTGTTAAGTTAGTTTGTAAGACATATACTGATGTAATCAGTCAGATTAGAAAGTTCACGTTAAATACCCTTAGTGAAGAAAGAAATACTAATAGAGAATTTAGGGATTTCTGGTTTTACTGCCATACGTACTACGAGTGAGTTCCATCCTTATTGCCTTACGAACTTCCAGTGAGTTCCATCCTTATTACCGTACGTACTCCCCAGTGAGTTCCACC
>CABFOV010004474.1:33725-50435 GCA_902141375.1 Timema poppense | reverse complement strand
ATTAGAATAATTATAATCATATGTGTATAACCTGAACAGCCAGTAAGACGCGGTGTTAAATATAAATACTATTTTAAAATTCTTGGTTAGTCAAGACTTTCTCAAGGTTTTATTCTAGAGCTCAAAATTATAGCATCTTCAGGTCTACATTCAGTTTTTCAAGGTTGGTCACCTTGTATAGGATTATTGTTGTTTAAACATACACGTAGGCTAATTAGTATTCTCCATTTAATTATTGTATTTGGGAGTTTTAAAAGAATTTGGCTAGGCCTACTTAAAATTATTTTATTCAAACTCTTATCCAAGGTTAGACTATTTTTCCATGATATTGAAGGGCAAAATAATTTCAATGCCGTAAGCGTATTAAGAGGATAAAATTAATAAATGTTGTATATTGCAATTCTCACTAAATAATAATTTAAATAACTTATATGACATTTATATAGCGTTCCTGTAACTTATACTAATTTTAACGAATTAAAATTTCAAGTTTAAATGAGATCGATACATATTTACCTCTCTTAAAATTGCTTCAAGAAAAATAAAAAGTTGTTACTTTAAATAGTGAAGTTAAATTTTGTATGAATGTAGCCATATCTCAGCTATGACCTCAAAAAAATGTATACACACAAGTTGTTTAAATTAAGTTTATCACCTAGTAAGACAATTTTTAAAATGTACTGTGTCCTTTAATATTCCTTGTGTAATTAAGATAGCTTGATAAAGTTTTCCTTTTTTGAGAAAATTGTAGTGGAAAGGAAATAAGTAATATTGAAATATTTAACATAAAATTAAAATAAAGAGGTTATTGGGGAGAACAACCAATCAAGGCTTAATTGTAATCAATAAAATTATTATTAAGTGTTATGTATATCTACATAATAAAAACTACGTCTGTAATAAGGCCCAGACCCCCAGACTATTATAATTAAATTGTAGACTAACCAACAATTAGGCTATACAATTGTATGATATATACTTTATATTCTTGTAATATTGTTTTTGGTTGACGTCAATAATGCCGTAATGTTCAATATTTAATCATTTTTATGCAAATCTTAGAGAATTTTCAAGATGTTTGGTGAATCTTAAAATTATAAATAGAGCATTCATGCATCAACATTAGAATGTGTGGGGGGATGATGATATATTGCTGCTTAAACATGACTAAGATTTAAAAAGAAAACTTACTTTTTAATTTCTTCTGAAGTTAAACCCACAAAATACTAAACACTGTCAAAATTTATACCAAAAAGGTAAATTAAAAACTATAATGTGTCATTATATTTACACAAAAACTCATAACAGACTAAAGTTGGCCATTTTAGTTTTACAACTTCCGTTAAAGTGTTTGGACAGACTGAAAACAAACAGACATTATTAATTATATAATCTAGTAGTTAAAGTGATATCAATTATTAAAATATTAGTTTAATTTTATCGTAGGTAAATAATGTGTATAAGTGTTTATATTATTATTTGTTAATTACTGTTAAATAATAAAGTTAGACGCCAGTGATACCAAAGTCGGGAATATTATATTTCTACATAAACTATTAGCTAAATATGACTAGCAAATATGATCATATTTTGGTTTTAAAAAGAAAAAATAATAATAAAACAGGTAATATTAATTTAAAACATTTGTTTACACTATTTAAATTGTATTTCACATTTCTAAATATTTATTGTGTGTACAAATGGTCATGTAACAAGACGATTGTCTTTGGATTGATTTAATCAAGAGATGTGCACATGCTTTCTAAAGGAAATTTAGTTTTATATCGTATTAAAAAATGTATTAAACTAAGTTTATCAAAAAGCTTTACAAAATATTATTCAAATATTTGTCATACCAAAATAAGCCAGAATAATCACCCAATTAAAGCAAAAAAGTCGACGTGTTGTTGTAAATATGTCATACATATTTATTTAATGTGGGTCATGAAAACCTAACTCATTGGAGCAATACAATCCAAAGTCTTGTGGGGGCTGAGACTACCCCAGGGTCCAAAATCCATTTTAAATTTTACCTATATTCCAAACAAAAATATATTTTAATATAGATATCTCTTTAATTTTTGCAAATAAATCTTAAACCGGACTCAGGCACATAAAATTCAAAATGGAATGCTCCAGGTCATTCATATTTATATTTCTTACTTGAACTATGACAATTACTTTAGGCTATGGATTGATTAACTAAAATGGAACGCAAATACTTTTTAGTTGACTATCCAGGATATTTGCAACATCTCTAAGTGCAAAAGGACAAATTTTAATTAAATCCACCAACATTCACATTGATGACTAGTTGAATGCAATTTTTACCAAATACATTTTCCCCTTGTAGCTAAATCATTTTTTCTATAAAAAATAGCTGTACATTGCTTTTCACATGTAACAGTTAAGCTTTTAGTAATTTATTTTGGTTTTAGCCATAAAACTACCCATTGAATAGGTGGTGTTTAAGCCATATTTTAGCATTCACTTAAAGTTTTAACTCGTCAATTGGTAAATTTCCATATTACCTCTGGGAATTTTGAATAGGTTACAAAGAATTTAGACTTACATAGGTATCCGATATAACACATTTGGATTAATATTGAATATGAAACTTGAGAGTACAGAATAAATTAAATGCAATATCAACCTATCTGAGATCTTTACACGTTTCCTCTAATGAAGTTGGGAAAAAAGTATAACTTTAAAAAGCAGTACACCTGAATTTGTGTAGAGAGAAAGAGAGAGAGTGAAAATTTATCAGGCATGGTCAGTATTCTATCCTCAATCTCTAATATTTTCATCCACAAACCAGACAAGATAAGACTGATACATTTGTGGGCCCCTCACAACCTCATACATTAGCCTTCACGATAATCAAAATACAATATGCTCTTAATTTAGTTGATTTATTTTTTCCACAATTTATTGCGTATTTTAACATACTCAATAGTGACAAATTACCAAAATTACAGATTATTCAAATTTGATCTGGTCCATTAAAATCCAGATGAGTTTCTTTTGTTAAATAGCTGTAATCTACCTGTGAGTGATTTTCCTCGTTTCCTTAAATTGTTTTGTATATGATAGATGTAATTCTTATATTATAAATAATTCTAGGTTTATTTGAGTGAAGTGTTTATGTTCTAGAATTAAGCCTCTCTGAATTAAATCGAAACTCGTTCAGTTATTTGTAAATGTTTACAGATGCTCAAAGATCGTGACAATTTTAACCCAAAACATCACTGATGTCGATATTTCAGAGATCGGTGTTGAAGACACGATTCAAGAACTAAAGTGCCCACGATGCAATCTATGTAAGCCATAACTATCACTGCACAACTATATATAAAGTAAGATCAAACATAACCTATAAAGACTCGTGTCCGTTTCTATGTTATTTAACTTAGTCACATTTCTCTATCAATTTTCTTTACACCAAACCCTTCCTTCACCTCTGACAAGACATCTTGTGAATGTGGGGAATGTCAGGCCTCCACCGTGGTTCAGATTCCACGTTAAACAGTAGGTCCTTCATTTTATCTCGCAATCACCCTACCATTACACATTAGCATAAGTGCGTATAACCGGAACGGGTAGTAAGACGCGGTGCTAATAATAATAATAATACACTACGAGCCTATCTTTTAGGCTGTGCCACGATGGGGACGTGAGAGGGGAGCTCTTACAGTGTATTGTTCTTATGGACTTTCATTTCTATTTATTAGGTGTTGCAATCAATTGGAGAAACGTTTGGCGGACTCTACAAGACGTTTTAACAGACCGTACCAAGGATAATGGATGGCTTCATGTAAGGCACCATAGATTTAATAATCTATACCTTAAAAAAAAAAAAATTTCCCCCTTAAAATCTTGAAAGGAAAGAAATACAGTTTTCTCAAAACATATCTTTGAAGAACCCCCATTGCGAGTTCAACAACTTATATCATATCGACGACGCAGGTTTCCAGCGCTGCAGATCGAGTGGTGCACTACACAATGAGCCAGATTCTGTACAACACGTACGAAACACCGAGCGATAACGAACTGGAAGTTTTGTACGACATACCCGACAGGGGTGATCAAATCAAAATACTCTGGCTTCAAAAGGCTGCCATCGGATTCTACACTGTCAAACTGAAAGGTATACAAATCTACTGCTTCTCAAGAGTTTATTTAAACAATTACATACTGTTGTGATACATTTGAGATTCAAACCTGTGATTTAGCCAGAAACAGTTGTCATGAAATCGACTTTCTCCCCTCCCCTCAAAGTATTCAAACACAAACCCTGTGTAAGGCCACAGAGAGGGTACAAGGACTTGGTAGAACTTTATTATTATTTAGCACCGCATCTTACGACCCGTTCGGGTTATACACTTAAGTACTAATTACTCTAACGGATTAGGAGTTGAAAACCATTTAGGAAAAACCACCCTCAGTTCACCTGACCGAGATTAGAACCTCGATATCCTCATCCTCGGCAGTCGAGCTCAACACGACAAGCGCGTTAGCCAACTACGACACCGAGGTGGATTTGGTAGAACTTGATTTCATTCTCTGTCTACATTTTTTCCAGGTACAGTGATTGAAAACACGGGTGAGAAGTACACCATGCACATGCTAGACACGGCGTACATCCGTACAACCCACAGGCGTCAAGGACACGGCCTGTCCATACTGACGGATCTGCTGCAGGGCCGTGTCGGACAAGATATGGGGCTCAGCTCGCCAATATCAAGATCCATGTGGAGAGGTGACTTGGCGAAGTAAAGAAACACGTGCGAGCGGTGGATGGATAGCAACTGAAATCAAAATTTGAGTGGCCCGTCGTTTTCTCTATACCCGCTGTCGTGTGGTTCTAGTCGGGTCGGCGCACGGCTGAACAGTCACGGAAAGGATCGTGGCAGTTCAGCGGCCCCCCCGGGGGAGGTGACAGCAGGGTGTGGAAATTTACTCTGGTCTTGGAGGGGCGGGCATAAACGCGACAAACAATTGAGTGTAGTTGGAGGATGAATAACACAAGACGTGTACACATTTTGCAAAAAATATCATTTTCATTTTTTTCATTTAACACACATTCAACATATTTCTTAGTTTCTACTTGTAATGATGACACTAAATATATATTTTAATCCCGTGCTTCTGTTCTGTTGCAGTTTTAAAGAGGTTTCTTCGAGACTTCCCAGAATGGCGGGAGAATTTATGGGAAATGGAAGGAGCCGGCAAAGAAGGGAATCGCAAGTTGATTTGGATTAGTCTCACATCCAAAAATAAACAGCAAAACAAAGGATCTACTACTTGAAAATATTAGGATGACTTAACAATATTAGCTGATTTTATCTAAATATCTTATCATAAGCTAATCTGTGATTCAATAAGTAGCCTGACATCAGAATGTAGTAGCTAGTACCGTCCTGTTGGAAAGTGTTTCCACTCTAAATATCTGATAGTAAAACTAGACTGTGATATAAGTTAACATGTGTGATTGTAAAGTAGTTGCTAATAAACATTTGGTAAAAACTTAAAGAACAATGTATGTTTATTTCCTGTTTGTAAATCTTATTGTAAACTACCATTTGTAGGTATCTAAGAAATGTATTGTATTACCAATTTTGGTGAATTTGTTAAAAGGCCGTATTAAGTTTAGTCCTAGCCTTCGTTTTTTGTAGGAGATTAAATATATAAAATAATAATCAACATCTTGCCTCTAATATTACCTCATTTAATTGTCTTGGATTACTATCCTGATGAAAATCAAGTGCTTGCTACACTGAGGTATGGTGGCTATTAGAGAGTCCTTAAGGATGTTCAAGGATACGAAAAAATATCAGATTCAAGATTTTAAAAGAATATATATATTTCAAATTGTGACATTTAATTTGTTCTAATCTGCTTCGGTGGCCGTTACTCGAGCTATCTCAGTCGGGTGTAATGAGGGTGGTTTTCCATTCTCCCTCCATGCAAATATAAGTACACTTCCTCTATGGTCCAAACTCCCTAATCCCCCAACATTAGTGTAATTACTATATAAGCATATAACCCAAATGGGTAGTAAAATACACTTCTTAAAAAAAATAAAGTTTTATAACTGATGTAATGTTTATTGGTGGTTTTGCCCAACTAACTAAAGAATAATTAATACTTAATAGTGAAGTGAACCTTAAGTTTACTGAATTTTCTAAGGTTTTGATTCAATTCTAAAATATTGAAATTGACTCATCTATAAGTCTCAATTTTATGAAAAACGCAATCAAACCCGAGAAGGCTGATTTTTTACTCAAAGAAAAGGGACAGACATTATCTTATAGTGGTATATTTAAAAAAATGTATACATCCTTTTATGTTTGTTCAAACAAACTCCATAGTAAGGTAAAAAATAAGTAAAGTGTTAGTGAAGCTTCGAAACTTCGACTTGCCATCAAAACAACTATCAGCTTTAACTTAGATTCAAAATAAAAATTCTGGCTTCAATAATTATATAGCTTCGCCAGTAAAAAATATTGACAGCTAGCATACTCAATTTATGGTAAATTATTGCTATTTTTAGCTGTTATATAATTTAGAAATCAATATTAATATGGGAAAAATCTGAAGCAAATGAATTGAATGTTGTGATAAATAGCTTGATTTATAAGAATCAATCAAAATATTAAATAATAATTGGGCAATAAAACATTTTCTTAGTGATTTTAATGCATACTACTATATAAATGGACACAATATATTTTTTCAGACATAAAACCAACTAAAGATATTCAATATTTAATTCAGCTTCAAGACTATTTCATAAATTTGATTTGATTTTGTTTCGAATCAAAAAAGTGAACTTCACACCGCTCCAAATAAATAATCTTTACAGTTGAAAATCCACCGCAGCAAAGAGAGTGCTCGAAACTGCTGACAATACAACCAACTGTTAAAAATTGACTTATAAAACATTTATCAAACCCAAGACTGTTTACTTAGAAAGCTATGATTCCCATCTTCAGGTGTAGTTTTTTAATCACAATGCTACACAAATTGAACATTAATTTTGATATAACAAAATATTAAAGATATCACAATTTCAACTCTTACATTTTAACACCGATACTTTGATTTTCGATTATAATTCATCAACATTTACAATATCAATCTTTTCCAATGTAAATTTATCTTAGAGAATAAAGGTGGAGAAATAACAATAAACTAACAAAGCCCCCCCCAAAAATATATATATATACTTTTTTTCCACAACAGTGGTAGTCATCTTAGAAAATAAAACTAACTATATCCCACTTATTGAAGGAATCTTCCCATCTCTGTCTAAAACTGTGGATTTATATCTGTATCAATACAGATAATGCAGCGGAAACGTGGGTAATGGAGGTGAGGGGGAAAAGGCGAACCAAAAGTAAACAACAAATTGGGAAACTTTGCGCCTAAGACATTAGTAGAAACCAATAAAAAAAATCAAGGGGCCTTGGCACACACTATTAATAGGCCAATAAAAAACAATTTGGCACAGAAATGGGATTATTTCCTATGGTAAAAACAATAGTTTTGTCCACTTTGCAATTAGCAACCTACAAAAAATAAAATAAAAAGAACAAATTACAGTTTTCAGCTTTCGCCACAAGATCACACCACTATCCAGTAACATTGTCTCAGTTAAAGTAAAGACAGTTAAAGTAAAGACAGTTAAAATAAAACTGTTTGTAAAATAAAGCCCCTGTCCTCCCATGAATATATCAACAGTCACAATATGAGGCTGTGACCAGCCATAGCACACAATGAAAAGAGGAACACAGTTCACACTTTAAAAATCAATCTCTCGATTTAGGTAGCGCAACTTGTCATTTCACATGTCCCTATCTAATTGTCCTACCACTCTTTACACCAATATTTTTTTTTTCTCCCCTTAAGAGTTTTTTTAAGTCTCTTAAGAAGTTGCGTTGAACGTTTCACATCCCCCTACCCCTGATTATTTTCGTTAGAACGAAACTTAGGCCGAGAGATTGTGCGGTAACAATACATTTCCTTCCCGTTTGGCCAGTGGCAGCAGTGTAATGTGTGAACTGTGTTCAATGTAAACGTCATATTATGTCCATTCCCATTCATATGTTTCTACACTTTTCATGGTGATCTAGGGGTAAGGTGTCAGACTTCTGTGCTGAGGGTCCGGGGTTCAATCCTCGGTCCCGACACAGATTTATCCGATTACCAAACCCTTCCTTCACCTCTGACAAGACATCTTGTGAATTTGTGAATGTGGGGAATGCCAGGCCTCCACCGTGGTTCGAATCCCACGTTAAACTGTAGGCCCTCCATTTCATCTCACAATCATCCTACCATTACACATTAGCGTAAGTACGTATAGACAGGACGGGTAGTAAGACGCGGTAATAATAATAATAATAATAATACACTTTTCATGTACCTTTCCCTAAACATAAGATTATGTACCACAAAAAAGAGGTTTTCCTGAAAGAGCTATAACCCGTCGCTATTGGGTAGCAAGAAGGCAAATGGAGGAACTCCAGTTTGCTGGCCGTTAGCTACCAGCCAACCATGTTTATCGAATTCAGCCATTTGACACGATAATTCCTGTGTCTTACGCTATTGGTAATACAATCGTTTTATTTTCGTTATTCGAACCTAAAGTTTTAGCAGGAATTTACAAGCCGAATAGTCGTAGCGATGGAAATATTTAAGGATATTTCTTCAATCTTTGAAGTCATATTTGGTTGTCCCTCTTAAAACGTGTACCTATAGTTGTTCTTAGAAGCTTTCGTAGTTACTTTTATCCTTATTTATTACAAATAAATCTGACAAAAGGAAAAATTGTGCAAACAGCTAAATTAAATCAAACATTGAAATTTTACAGTAAATTTGTATAGATGTAATACATTATTTTGTATGTCTAATTTTCAAAAAATATAACTATTCAAAGATAACACGTAGAACTATGACCCTCTCCCACCCCCACCCCCTATTCAACACCTGAGATGACTCTTGATTTCGTTGAGCAGCATTGAGCCAACGACCATCTTCTCGCAGTTGATGGAAATGTTGGCCTGGGCGGCGGATTCTGGTCGTTTGACCGTCACAAGGACCAGCGATTTGGACGAAAGTGTCTGGCCGGCAAACCTGAAACGTGGACAGTGGACATACTTTAAGTTTCTCACCCCCTTCTCCACTTCGCTGTCCCTTTCCAAAGTGCTTCAATCAGGGAGGGGACCCTCAAATCCTTAAAGCGATTTGAGTATATGAGAAAATTTCAGATTAAAGACTAGATCCTTTTAAGAAAATATTTCAGTTTGGTTTGTTTTAAAGATCTATTACAGCTTATTGGTGGTTCAGAATCAATTATAATTATAGGACGAACTTAAGAACTAGACCCCAGATCATTAATTTAACATTTAGGTACTGTTTGTATTTTCTACTTAAGTCCATAATTTTTTCCCAAGATTTGTGAAATAGTGAATTGAACCCAACTTGAAACATCGCTCACCTCAATGTGTCGAGCTCTGTGCTCGGTATGGCCGCTACGTTGGCCGCCTCATACACTCGCTGACACAGTTGTTTCTGATTGCCACAGGTAGGGGGCAGTGTCACTCCGCCACTGTGCTCGTTCATTCCTCGGAGCTTGTCTGGGGACCCCAAGAGAATGAGGGTTAAAAATACTTTAATAAAGAGGTGTGAAAAGTCCAAGTTTTCAATTTGAAGCAAAGTAAAATCTGATATATGATATATTCCTCAAACCAAATCGAAGTTTGAATATTTTTTGTTAATTGTTTTATGCCGGAAAGAAACATTACGTTGTGCTTATTTATATAATTTTATTCAATCAAAATCATTTATAGAATGTTTTATTTCAAAAATGTTTTTGATATGAATAACAAGCTTACCTTGCGCGGTTCCACTATGGCGTAACTTATAAGATAGGGCCATAGAGTGGTTCGTCAAGAAAATACTGCTACCTTTCAGGGCAAACTGAGTGAACACAACACATGATATGAAAACAATTGAATATAAATGTTTACTTCATCTGTTTGGTGCTTGTGTTGGGGGGAAGTGATTAGATTTTGAACACATATAACAAGTACTCACTTTGTTCTGTGACGAAGAGCGCCTCTGGCATGATGACAGGTCTGACAAGTTCCCCCACAGGAGGTTTCAAGATAACACGACAGTTCCTCTCGTCCCCCAGGACTATTTCGAAGCTCAGGGGGTGAGTAGAGTCATTGAAGTCCACCCCTATGGTACCAGGGAGGGTGGCGCCAATAGGCAAGATGGAGACGGGGGCAAAGTCGTGCATCGACATTCCTGGGGACAAGTTCTGACAAAACAAAATTAAGTTTAATAAAAGTAAAAAATGCTTGGTAATCAAGACATATTTTGAAAATTATGAATATGAACGTCAAAGTTGAAAAAAATGTGTACTTTTTTAGCAATAGCTATTCAATTTTCTTATATTTATTTCACATGCATGCACCTGCACGGGCACACACATAATCACGCCGTCCCCTTACGGGGTAGGCAAGAAACTGTGCATATAGCTCAAAAAAACAACTCTGTTCTTAAACCATCCTCACTGACTTTACCCACATTCCTTATCCTTGCATTCTCCCTTCTCTTCAACAACATCCATACACCGAGTCATACATGATGCTCTTTTATTCTTGAAATGTTTCTCTTTTTCACACATTCATCAACAAAATTTAGCCACGTCTTACACGGAGACTTATTTGTCGTGCGCAGGTCAACCGATAACCTGCCCATCTTACCTTGCTCCCCACTCTGATATCCGTGATGTCATCCGCCCCCGAGTTGGTGAAGGTGAGTTCGATGGACACCATGGCGGGCGAGAACAAGTGCGGGGAGCGTGTGAACCTCGAGGAGACGCTCAGACCCCCTCCTGCCATTTTGTTGACGAGTTCGGTGGGTACGAGAGGTATGTAGCTAGCGCTGGTCGGCTGGTCACCGAGGAAACACATTATCATTTACTAATGTTAATAGAGAGCATCAACGTTTCAAAAAGGTAATATTTAGCAGAGTAGAGATATCACAGAACGTTTGATTACTTTGATTACTTTATTATATTTGGAAGAAGGTACAGGAAAGGTGGATAGAAACATATAAAAGGGGGACGAACACAATATGGCCTTTACAATGAAAAGAAGAACACAGTTCACACTTTACACTGCTGCCAATGGACAAAGAGGTAATGGATGTCTCTTAAAGAAAATTGATCGTCACCGCCCAATCCCCCGACCTAGGTTTCATTCTATCGGAACTCATCAGGGAGGAGTGTGTAACGCGCAACGCAACTTCCTAAAAGAGAAAACCAAAAAACAAAAGAGGAGAAAAAAAAGGAAAATGGTAAAGAATAATAATAAATAATAGAACACATAGATAGGAACAAATAAAAGGTATAACAAAAAGGACAAAACAGGAAAAGGACATGGATGCGAATATATAATGATATGACTCTATAAGGAAAACCTCTTTTCGCTTTATGAGGTAATTGTATTATATTTGGAAGAAGGTACAGGAAAGGTGGATAGAAACATATAAAAGGGGGACAAACACAATATGGCATTTACAATGAAAAGAAGAACACAGTTCACACTTTACACTGCTGCCAATGGACAAAGAGGTAATGGATGTCTCTTAAAGAAAATTGATCGTCACCGCCCAATCCCCCGACCTAGGTTTCATTCTATCGGAACTCATCAGGGAGGAGTGTGAAACGCGCAACGCAACTTCCTAAAAGAGAAAACCAAAAAACACAAAAGAGGAGAAAAAGTAAAATGGTAAAGAATAATGGTAAAGAATTACCTCATAAAGCGAAAAGAGGTTTTCCTTATAGAGTTATTTGATTACTTTATGTATTTGGTACACTTGTCTCTACGAGCAAGATGCTGAGACTTACCTGTATGGACATGGATACCACAGGGGAGGTCAGAGGGGTGAGTAAGCCCCCTAACGAGGGTGTCATCACAGGGGTGATAGTGGGCGGAACTGAAACAAAACACAAGCCATATATTTCCTCCATGCTACACGTTAACAACTTTGTAGCATCAAACATCGAGGTTGTGGCCTCCGAGTTAAAACTTCATCCGAGGTATAACCTCTGGTCTGGAAGATATTTTTCCTCAAGCTTTTACCGACACAGTTAACTTATTCAAGGATTAAAAGTCAACTTACTAATAGAGATACCAACTGAGTAAGTTAAAAACTCTTATTGTTATCATATTTTCTATGATTCAAATTCATGATTCGTAGGTAAAACAATGATTTCGGTTCACCTTCTTATTATAAAGTTTAATTTTTATTCCTGGAAAAGACAACTATTTGAATAAAAATAATTTTCTAGACCAAAAGTTATACTCGAGTTGAGATTTTAGCTCACTCATAACCTCGGTGTTAAAATATAAAACATTATTCTTAAGTTGCGGCAAGTAACGTAAAAATGGCACATGAGCTAAATTCTTGTTTCGTGAAACTACGTAGAAAGGAAGGAATACATCATTATTTCATGTAAGGAACAACTGAATAAAAACAGGTGTACCAACTTAAGTTTTTAAAATATCTCTACGAAATATTGTGGGAAGGCAGTTGACAACACGGCAAATCAAATAAGCGACTCTAAAAAGGGCACAACAAAAGGGCCCAACGTAAAGAGACGGGAAAAGACATTTTATTGGCCGAGCTTGCGACCTGTCATCCAATACACAGGCTAGCGCGTTACATAATTTACATAGATATGGGTAAGACAAATTAAATTGTTAAGAATCAGGGTATAGGTAGCTTTTCTATTCTCCTTCCATTGCATAGGCCTCTGCCCCTTTTTACTTGTACCCGCGCGGAGCCGATAATAAAGTCTAGACCGTGCACAGTTGGCGTACCATCATCCAGTTCGAGGAGCAGATCCAGGTTACTCTTTGGTTTGGGTGTCGTGGCAGCGACCGGCGTGGACTTGACAGACGTCTTCTTGACGGGGGGTTTAGTCTTTTGCTCCTGCTCCGAAGACATGGAGGATTCAGACTCGGGAGTGTCGCTTTCATCCTCGGAGGAACTCTCCTCGTCTTCCGCAGACTCGGAATCGGGAGAGATCTTTGTCTCCTTCTTAGCCTTTCCATTTTGCGAAGATTTCAGGGCCGCTGTGTTTTTCTGTCGAGCAGGATGGAAAAGTTTGAAACGCACGGATGGCACCCTTCAATCCCCGAGGATAGTTGAGATTCGAGGATTCAGGGTAAAAAATAATAATTTTAGGATTGGAATTTGTTTAGAACGTCAACTCTATTTGCAGAGATAGCTGGACATACCTTGTTCTTCTTTTCTTCTTCTGTCTGCTCATTTTCACTATCTTCACCGTCTGAATCAGAGTCCTCCTCTGTGCTGTCGTCTTCCTCTGAACTTTCGTTACTGTCGTCTTCGTCCTCGTCCTCTTCATCGTCATCAGAGTTCTCCGAATCTGGTCCGACAAAAATAAACAACATGACCTGTGAGACCTTTTAGATCAAGGAAAACAAGTATGATCCTTTTTAAATCATATATTATAAAAGTAAAAATTGTATGGATTATATTTGATTGAATATGGTTTGTAGCTTGGTTTTAAACCTGAAACTTCACAGTATTTTTTTTAGCATCACATCTTACCACCTGTTCTGGTTATAGATATGTACTAATTTCACTAATGAGTTAGGGATGAGAAAGGATGAATTTAAAGGGAAAGTATCCATATTTGTGTGGAGGTAAAGTGAAAAAATATTTAAGAAAAACCACCCTCAATACACTCAAATGGGATTAGAATGCTGATATTCCCGTCATATAGAGTACAGTCTGTTGCAAAAGTGACACCTTAGACCATTCAAACACTGGAGCAGGCACCATTATGTTACTCTTAACAATCACGGATAATATAAAATAATAATTAAGTAAGAGAGAGAGAGAGAGAGAGAGAGAGAGAGAGAGTGCCCACCATCTTCAGGAGAGCTCTGCTCCGACTCGGAATAGAAGGACCTCTTCTTGACAGCGTGAGGTTTCTTGGTGCGTGTCTCGACAACGGGAACTATAGTTTCCACGTCTCTGACGCTCGAGTCCAGGGGAGTCTCTGGGAACTGCGGGAGATCGTTGTACCCCGTCGCGCGGGCATTGATGTAGTGGGAGAGTGAGCCCATCTGGAAGTGCTCCCGATCTGTTGTGTTTGCGACACAAGGTTTTAAGTGAGTCTTATCAAGACGAGAATTGCTCTGGATCATGTCACCAACGTTTCCAAACCTAAAGACAAGCTTTTACCGCCACAGACAGCGTCTTTAGGTTAAGAGAAGATGCCGTCGCTGACAGTGAAAGCTTGTCCTTGAAAATAAAAATAATTTCTACATAAGTAGTTGTTTCCTCTTTTAAGAAGTTGCATTGCATCTTTTACATGTCTCGCCATCTGATGATTTCTGAAAGAATGAAACCTAGTTCAAGGAATTGGGTGGTAACAATCGATTTTCTTAAAATGGCAGCCATTCCTCTTTGTCCAATGGCAGCGATGATGTAAAGTGTGAACTGTGTTCTTCTTTTCGTTGTAAATGCCGTGCATGCCCCTGATAAAGGATTATGTTGAATGATAGTTTTGTAAAATTTTAATTCACCCATGTAGGGCAGAACCATAATGCATTCCATAACAGAATGAATTAAAGTAAGAAATTTCAAAAAAATTTTGTTAGTGTGGTAGCACCGCTCCCTTTCAACATAGGACAACTTAGTAAAATGAAGGGGCACTGACCTTTGAACTTTGACGCAAGCACAGGGGCAGGCTTGGTGGCGAGGAAGATCTTCTTGGCATGACGGGCCAACTTGGAGCCCTCAGAGGGGAAGATGAACTGACGAAGGAACCGGGCCCGGTCCCGAATGTCGTAGTTCTGGTCATAGCGAGCTAGACTGAACACATACTGGGACAGTAGCTTGGTCTGCTTGGGGTTGGTCAGGAACAGTTTCACCGCCAGGTTCAGGATCTGGAGTTTCACGATGTCCTCCTGCAATAAGGAGGCTCTCTAAGGACTTGTACTATGTAAGTATCCTTCAAGAGGAAGGGCCTTATTCTTCAACTTTGATACAACTATCGCTTTATGGGTCTCCTTTCCTAATTAAATTATATAATCAACACCGGTCGATGATTTCCCAACAGCGAGCAAAGCTAGTAGTACCCACCTCATCAACAAACACCTTGGCCATCTTGCGCAGCACGTCGGGAGCTATTTTGGGGACCCTGTCCGAGTACTCGCCCAGTAACCAGAGGATGGAGGCCCGAGCCTGAGGCACCGTGATGAAGTCCACGAGCTTGGCCATGTGAATGATGATGTCCTTGTGCTCTGAGGGTTGCGTTTGGAGGAGTTTCTTGATCACCACGACACTCTCCGCCACCACTGCCTCTGTTGTGTACGCAAGGAGAAGGCCCAGTTAGTCTGAGTTTCAGAGCGGAGGAGGGTATTTTCTAATGGTGGTCTGAATACAATGTAGGGATATGTGGAATCGAATCAAGTATATAAAATATCCCCAAAACCAAATAGAAGTTTAAATATTTTGTAAAAATAGTTTTGTATTGAAAATAATATTATATTACACATATTTAAATATATTTTATGTTAAACAATTAATAATACATAAAAGTGTTTGATTGCAAAATTATACAGATTTAATCTAAAAATAGATAAATTACATTATTCGTATTATTTTTTACAGCTTGTTATCAAATTACTATAAAAAGTGAAGTGATGGCAATTACAAGGAAGACTGCCGGGACACTGTTGCCAACATTTCTTCTACCTCTACCCACAAGCGTCTGAACACAACGTCACCCAGAGACGACATTTTGGACACTTCGTTGCGACATCAACCAGTTACTCGTGAAGCCGCAAGCGAGGGATTGCATGAAAAATACCCCAAGGGAGATGTAAGGAGCAGATAACAGAAAATGTGTGAAAAAAGAAGAAAGCAAGAACTTATGAGATGGAAGAATGATGAAAGTAAAGACTGAGATGGAAGCATTTTACCAAACTAACCCGGCTAAAGGCTGGAAACAGTTCATGATGATAAATATTTATCATGTGTATAACAAATATGTATATATATTTAATATTTTGGCAGTCAATATTTTAATTGACGAAGCTTCATAATTGTTTAAGCCAAAATATATTTTAAAGAGAAGTTGAAAAATACTCGAAGCAAAGTCAAAGTTGTTGAAACTGGCTAAAGGAGGGAAAATGTTTCAGAGTTGAGGAAACGGTATTAATTTAATATTGTGACCATGATTAAAATATTCCCACCATCCCCATTCAATGTCTTCTCTATATTTACCCCTGTGACAAACGCTTCCGACACATCAATAGTCCAAATCATGCTTGTTAGTTGACGACTCACCATCTTTGTTTGACAGGAGCGAGACCAATCCACTGAGGCAGGTGTCAGTCACTTCTTTAATATTGGAAGCACATCTGAAAAAAACAATTTAAAAAAGTACCATTTTATATGGGAAAAACTTTACATTTAGGAGTTCAATTTGTAAACTTTCCTTTTAAAAACATATACTTATAAATTTAAATTATCTCTCTTGCATAGTCAAGGGTTATTATCCAAAACAATATTGTTAAGGAATCAAATATCGGGGATTTTAAGGACACATCTCTGGATAAAGTATTTCTAAACATATTCCCCCCCCCCCCCCCC
>CABFOV010004474.1:0-23836 GCA_902141375.1 Timema poppense | reverse complement strand
TGCCGTCCATTACAGTTCTCAGACTTTGTCCCGGTCGCAATCTTGCTACATGCCCCGTACATTTAGTCCTGAGGTGGGGAACCCTCTCACCGATCGCCACATGTGAATTTGAGTTTGTCGGCTCTCACGGTAAAATAAACTTTTTCCTGGTGGCTTGTGTTGTTTGTTATTTGATATTTCCGGCGTATCATTGGGAGCGTTCTCTTTTTGAATCAGTCGTTGACGTAACACTGCCATCCAAGACTCTCCTCCGCTCCCTTTTCAACAATTTGTTTCATCTTTGCATTCAGAAAAAAGGATTGTAAAATTTCACAATAAATTGTCCTACATCTTCAATCAAAACAATTTTCAGCATTTTCGTCTTGGGAGGTTGTAACTGATTGGTCAAAGTGTACATGTCTGGAATAAACATGTTTTAACAGTGTGTGCTATTTTAAATGTTAAATTCGAGCAATAAATTTATCAACTTTTTGCTGTGTCTGTTGAATTTCACTTCTTGTTCACCACACCTGTCGCTACTTTGAAGAATTTGTTGTCCGCCTCTGATCTAGTCTATTAATAATAATAATAATAATAATAATAATAATAATAATATTTAGCACCGCGTCTTACTACCCATTCGGGTTATACACTTTAAGTACTAATTACTCTAATGGATTAGGAATTGGGAAGGTTGAATTAGAGGAAGTGAACCCACATTTGCGTGGAGGGAGAGTGGAAAACCATTTAGGAAAAACCACCCCCAGTTCACCCGACCGAGATTCAAACCTCGATCTCCCCGTCCTCTGCAGTTGAGCTCAACACGATAAGTCTATTAATAAAATCATTAGAGTAGATGTATGAATGTTTATGATGAGAATGTTTCAAAAGGTGAATGGAGATGATTGAAAGGCAAGAGGGAGCTCGAAGGCTAGTTTGGTCAGGATAAAGAAGGAATGAAGATTACAATGACAATGGTATTTCATTTGTGGAAACGTGCCCCCACTGCATCTGGCAAGGATATGGACACCAGTCTTGCCAACAACAAACAGCGCGACTTTGATACCTTGAGTCATCAATGCAGGTGGCGGGTATTTTTGGTACACCGTGTTTTTATCCCGTCTGGACTATTCATGCTAATGAAGTAGGGATGTGAAAGGTATATTTTGAGGTAATGTGCCTACATATGCAAGGAGGAAAAGTAGGAACTAGCGGTATTTGAGAAAACCCCTTCAGGGCACTCGCCTGAGATTCAAGCCACGACCTTCCCCACCAGAAAACTAGAATACAGTAGACGAGACCGACACTTTGGTCTATGTGTCTATTCAGAGTGAATCAGGCGGTATTTTATTTTATTACATGAAATGAAGGAAACTACTGTATATTTTAAAAAAAAATCTTTACATATTTCCAAATGATATGCCGATTTTGAAGCTAGATGGTACATGTTAGGATTAATGATTACAGGGTATGTGAGGAAAAAGGGGTCCCATACAGCCTATAGAGGGTGAGGATAGGGTGGAATTGTCATCAGTTAGAAACACTTCAAGAATCTTGTAAAGAAACGTCTTGAGATCCATCCTATTTTCAATATTGATTAATGAGTATTTTCGTAAAGCCCGGCTACAATCTACTAGCATTTTATAGGTGTGAATTGGGATTGGATTGTTTTCTATCTCGCAAAGGAGCATTTTCAATCAGAGATAGCATGTATGAAGTTATAGCTTCTCTTATTTAATGTAAAGTAATAGAGATCCTTCCTTACCTGTCAATTGGTTAGTCTTCTTAACAGGCTGGCTACACAATACTTATGCAAAACCAATAAACTCAAAACATGTTTTAAGTGGGTTGAGAATTGGACTAATTAACAATATGTGGAAAATCAACAACTAAAGTAATCAATGTGGCCCCGCTTTTATTATTATCTATGCCCTCCCCAAAGTTCACGAGTAAAATTAGTGTTTATCGTACTTGACGTTTACAAGTAAACTCTTAATCATGTTAACCAACATTTCAATAGCTGGAGTAATTTTATTTATTTATCAACACATTAACTAACCTATATGTAGAATCAAATAACCTATCAGCTGTAAAAAAGCAAACGAATTACAAAAAGTTAAAAAGTAGGGATATTTATTTATAAATAAAATGTTTTGTGTAAATTGATTATAGCAAATCAAAAGAGGTTTTTCTGCTTTGACAGTACTTCGATGGAGAGAACAGTTCAATTTTGGGAACGGTTCAAAGCGATACAGTCAGTACACAGAAATGAGCAATTCATTTATTTAGTTAATAGCTCGTGAATCACATGTGGGTATAGTTCAACATAAACTAGATTGTCTATCTCAGTTCAATTTGAACGAATATTTCGCAAACTATACATTTCTATTTTGTATTTTTATTCGAACTAGATAATGTCAAGAACATGAACTAGTTCAAATGAGAAATCACTCTCAATTTGAGCTTTAGTTCACGAGCAGCGAGCTACACATAGTATAGTGTAATAACAGCTAGCAGAAACCTGAAATTTTACTATCATCGTGATTATGTAATATCAAAATCTTTATTTAAAAGTAATGATCGGTAAGAATAATTTGAATTAGTTTCAATTTACATTTAAAGGTGACGTATATTCCAACATTTGTTCAGGAATTTGCATTACCTATCCTAAACTTGAATTTTTAATTCTAGATGTCTGACAAGGAAAGTCAAGTGGACGAATTATTTGCATTAGAAAACATCTATAATAAAGAGGAAATACAAAGTTCTGATGAAAATGGACGTCTAGGAGGACAGTTTCATGCATATATAGACCTTCCAAAAGATTTCAAACTTTCATATAGAGATTTGAGACAGTCTGGTATGTATTGTACTCTAAAGAATATGTAGGCCTACTAGTCTACTTTGGACCTATTAATCTACGTGGAAGGAAGGATAATTTATAAAAAAAAAAAATTTGTTGTGTTGAGCATTACTAACAATTTACTATATTATTAGTATTATTTTATAGTCATTCAGTGGCGTAAAAAGGGTTGGTATCAACCAGTATGGTGTCACCCATATAGACCTCCATACCAGGCCATACAGAATTCTTAGTAATGTTTTATGTACTAATTTTATTCATAATTCCCGTTTATCACTGAAAGTAATGGCAATAGTAGGGACACCTTCCTAATCTTTAAAACTATTAGCATTATTATTACATAAGCATATAACCTGAAATAGTAAGATGTGGTGCTAAAAAAAACATTTCTGACTATAGGGCCTATAGTGGCACACAAATCTGTAAAGACGGTCACTTTGGTGTCCCCCGGTGCAGTCAGCACCCCTAGTGATGCCACTGTAGCTATTTATACTAGCTTTTAGTTGCAGGTCACATGACTGGACTTATGAATGTGTTTTAGTAACCTTTGTAACATTACAATAACCTTATATAAGGTAATTCTCAGGTGACCTGGCGGTCTAGGGGTAAGGTGTCAGACTTCTGTGCTGGCGGCCGGGGTTCAATCCTCGGTCCCGGCACAGATTTATCTGATTACCAAACCCTTCCTTCACCTCTGACAAGACATCTTGTGAATGTGGGGAATGCCAGGCCTCCACCGTGGTTCGGATCCCACGTTAAACTGTAGGTCCTTCATTTCATCTCACAATCACCCTACCATTACACATTAGCGTAAGTGCGTATAACCCGAACGGGTAGTAAGACGCGGTGCTAATAATAATAATAATAATGTTGCCAGAGTATGAGGATTAGGGGGGAGCCATTAGTTTAAACCAGCAGTACCTGTGTGAAACACATTCATACAAGCGACAAAATGCTCGGTTAAACTGTATTCTTGGTTTGATCACAACTTCTCCACTGAATAATATCCAAGCACGTTGTGCTCGTGTCAGTTCTTTTACCCAACTGCAATAGTATTGTGTATATTTACACCCGCTTTGGTGGTTGAATGGTCTAGGGTGTCACGTCTATACATATGTGCACAACCCAAACGAGCAGTAAAATATGTTGAAAGAAAAAGTATAGCTTTTTAGTGTTCTGTGAAATACTAAACAAATCATTGCTTTATAATTTTTCAGAAGAAGACGTGAAAGTGATAACACTCAACCATTTGCCGCCGCTGGTCTTGCACTTCAGCTTACCTGAAGATTACCCGTCACATTCTCCACCTAACTTCACCCTGTCATGCCAGTGGTTACGCCGGGATGTTGTAAGTTGTTCGAGGAGTTTACAGGGCTAACAACGTTCACTCCAACACGAAATATATAACGATACACCGACACATGGCAGTGCACGTCTGCCAAATTGTATAGTTTTTAAAAATAATACACAAGACAGGCCAAGCCTGGCTCTTACCGGAAGGGCCAGAGTTCAAAACTGTTCCGGGTGCACAGGGGGTAGTGTATTTCATTCTTACACATTAGTTTCATAGTCTTTCTTCAGGCAAATACTAGTGCATTTCCTTGAAACTTACTGCTAGTAACGTCTATAACGAAACTTTGTTAGAACCATTTTGGTGCCAGAGGCTAAGAGCAGTGGCACATTAATTGAATTAGTGTTGTCATTGTAAAAGTAATTATAAAATTGACCATACATTCACCATATAAATTATTGATGTATTCATAGATTATGAACATCAAGTTGTTTGATGATGTTATTAATACATCCGACATCTCTAAAAATGAAAACCAAACTAGGAGGTTGTAAAATTCTTGGCCGGCATATAAGGGCTGAGTCATGTGATTTGTTCAAAGATCTCGAAGCTGTGCAGCAAGCTGGACGCGCTGTGGCTCGATAACGATCGTATGGAGGTGCTTTACGTGTGGACCCAGTTCCTCAAAGAGGAGACCTTGACGTTTCTCGGCATTGAAGATGTTCTGGATGTCAGCAGGATGTACACCTATCACCTCAACCAACTGGACTTGCTGGAACGGAGGGCGAACCAACGCGCCGAGAGGTTGCGTCTCAAGGAGGAAAGGAACAAGGCTGCCGCCATAGGTTTGGTTAAATATCGTCCATAAACGTTGCTTCATATATATATATATATAGTTAGCGCAGCATCTTACTACTCGTTCAAGTTATACTTACGCTAATGGTTCTTAAGGATTGGGAAGGTTATATTTACAGGAAGTGTACCCGCATTTGTGTGGATAAAAAAGGTGAAACCATTATGGAAAAACCTCCCTCAGTGCACTCAACTGAGATTCGAACCTTGCTCTCCCTGTCACTGGCAGTCTAGTCTNAGTCTACTGCGACCACCGAAGTGGGATTACAATGCTATTAATAACTATGCCTTTCAAATCAGAATCTTCATTTTAACTTTGAATCTTAAATTTAAACCCGAATCTTAGAAGAAAAAAATTATGAACCTAAGCATAAATAGGAATGTAACAGAATAATATAAATATTAACTAGATGTTAAATTATTTTTGTTGTAATTCATTCGTTAGAACACTCATACATTCAATAATGTCTGTTAAATTTGTTTTATAATTATTTCGGTGTCTGAATAACCAATGAGTATTGTTAAAGCTCCAAAGTAAATTCCAATTCAAAATTTAAAAAAATCCCTTTTACTTTTTTGTTTTTTTCTCAAATCATATATTTTCTCTAATCCCCAAATACTGAAGATCCTTAAGGAGTCTAGTATTTGAGTATTCCGCCCATGGTTTTTAACCCATTGCATCAATGACACTTTTTTTTAAAGAGTTTCAAAGAAGTCGTCTCTGGTTACAGAAAAGGTTGACTTTCCAAGTAAGAGAGGAGGTAGAGGAAGGGGTGGTCGGCGAGGGCATTCCAGCGGTACGAACCGTGTGAGGAACAGGGACCATTTGGAACAAGGCCCTGCGCCGGCTCCTGACACACTTTCTAAAAAGGTACATTTATTTTTGTGTTTCTAAAAGTTTGATTTAGTTAGGTTAAGGTGATGGCTCAAATAATTTGATAGAATTTTAAATAATGCAAGGTCCTCCCCCCCACCCGTTCATGTTGCAAGTCTGCAAGAGCTCCTCTTGTAAATTGTTATTTTTTAGGACTTACCCTCTAGGACACACTTTGTTGAAACCTTTCCTTTCTCTCTGTGCAGGTTGAATTGGTTGACGAGCAGCGCACCGAGGAGGGAAAGCTCGGCAACACTCCTAAGGAAACCAGGGAACACCACCGGTACTCGGCTAGAAACCAACGGGTCACCCTCGACAAACCATACACAGGGTGAGATGGCTAAGTTTGTTGTATCCCTTGCCTTGGCTGAGAGCAGTGAGGAGCTATTTTTGTGTCCTTCTCTATCACCTCTTGAGTGTCCCTAGAAGCTTTGTGTTCGATTCTTGGCTCAAGACTTCTAACTGCCGTTTTCTGGAGGCATACAACACATTTCAAGTTCTCTTTGACCAGTACATTAAGAATAAAAATATTTAATTTAAAATATTTTTGCATCGCGCCTTCGTGGGCTATCTGAACATTTACATTAAGAATAGGAGGAAGTTACAATGACGACTTTCTGAACATTCTATTAGATCTGTGTAGTTCAAATTAGCATTAGTAATGCTTTGTTACTTTGATAGGCTAAAATACGCTGAAAGGCAAACTCATTTTTGGATGCTAAATTGAAGGATGCTATGACACAAAATAAAAACTTATCAAAATATCTGGCCTATCCTTACATTAATGGGTAAATAAACCAATATGGCAACTGTTCTAGAAACAATCCTCGCCCCTCGCTGGACGAGAGGGCTGTGTTGGACATCGGTCCAAAGACCTCCGTTGTGCAGCATCTCGTGGATTATAATGAAGCAAGGACCCTCTGGGAGTTTGAAAAGACCTTCTACACTTGCAGCATCTGCTTCTCGGTGAGTGTGCTGTCGTACCTTCACGTGTACGCACGTCATATTAACGAGTCAAGAAGAAACTGGTTTGTAACAGACACGCACTATACTGCATTAGTCTAGACATTTTCTCGGTGCCACGACCGTTAAAATTAACACTGGCCGATCCTAACTATGTGGTTAGTTTCTCGCTTAAAAAGTCCACCAGCGCCCATAAATTGTCTTTTTAAGAGTTGGGTTTGTTTCTTCACTATTGTAGATGGGCACCAGATGTCCGAAGATCGACCAAGGCTCATTTTGGTGGTGAGGACACCTAGTGAAGTTTCAGGTTCAGACTAATTCTGTACAACACACACACTTTGTTTAAATGAATTTCTTATAATTTTATTCAAAGCCACTTAGCAGTTATGATAGCACACTAGGGTCATTAACACCCGACACCTACTGTTGAATGTTCACTTATACTCTCCATCTAACACTATTCTTGAAAAACTACTTCAATTGTTTCTTAAACATAAAATTTACCAAGTGTTTTAAAAGGATACCTATAAAAATATACCAGGATTGCGATTGTTTTATTTATTGTATTGTCGTATCATTAGATACCGCGCAGTTATTCTTGATGGCGCATGTTCAGGAAGACGGTTGTTTTCAGGACAAGATTGGTGCGCAGTGTACCAAGTTCGACAAGTGCCACCATGTGTTCTGTAAGGAGTGCATGACCGGGTACTTTGAGGTGCGCATCAAAGAGGGAAGAGTCCATAGCATCAAGTGTCCTGATGAAAAGTGCACCAGTGAGGCGCATCCGACACAGGTGAGACACGCTCGGTCAGTTTTCTAAAGATGCTCTACAGTCGGCCAATTTCATCCAAGTGTACTTTTGAGGGTTTTTTACACACAAATGCAAGTACATTTTCTCTTTATTATCCCTTTTCTATTAGTGCAAGCATGCAAATAATCCAGGGACATGACCTCTCGAAAGATTGCCCAGGATAACGGTGGAAACCTATTGGGGTGGCGACACTGGATGTCGGTTGTGAGACATTTGGTTTTTGGAAGCGACCAAACTATCTTTATTGTAAATTAAACATTTCAATATTGCAGTTTTTTTTGTTTTTGTTTTTCAAATTAAAATTTACCTCTATGTAAACAGAATGCCCAACCTGTCCAGGTAAAGTCCTTGGTGAGTCCCGAGCTGTTTGCCAAGTACGACGCTGTCCTGCTGTCGGCCATGTTGGACACACTGACGGGCATAGTGTATTGCCCGAGACGATCGTGCCAATACCCTGTCATCCAGGAGCCCGAAGAAAACATGGCTACTTGCCCCGAGTGTCGCTACACGTTCTGCGTGCTCTGCAAGAAAGTGTACCACGGTGTTGCCCCGTGCGCGATGAGGACAGGTGAGTTGGTACCACACCGGTTCGTTTCAGAAATTCATCCATAAATGTGAGAATTCCAAAGGAAACAGGTGTTTGTATTCCTGTTAGCTGCTTTGAGGATTACATTTCTTTTACAGTTTCTATCCAGGAAAATGTTGACAAAGTTGATATTAAATGCACTCGGCATAAATCTCCTCTCTTTTTTGATAACCTTGTCTTGACATCATCAAAATAAAATAATTTGCTTTTGAAATTTCTAGAGCATTAAATTCAAACTTTGCTCCATCTATCTGAGGTTCTTATGATTGTCTCCCAGAGGAGAGAGCGAAGCTCGTTGCGGAGTACCAGGAAGCGTCGAGCGAAGAGAAAGCGTTGTTGGAGCAGCGCTACGGCAAGTCCCAGCTGCAGAACCTGGTGGCTACGATGATGTCGGAGACTTGGATCCACAACAACAGTCGCAGTTGTCCGCACTGCAACGCCGCCATCGAGGTGAGGTATAGGGCCCTAGTCGGGGTGGCTTGTTGTCTCGAGGGGGGTTTGGGGGTGGAACTTAGGATTATGGAAACGTTGTGCCATTGTTCATGTGTTTTGTTCGCTACAGCTCTTACCGTTAGCCCGGAGAATACTTAATTACAACGCTTTGGTGGTTTAATGGTCTAAGGCGTCTCTCTTGCAATAGACTTGACTACCTATGACAGATCGATGCCCAAATCACGGTCGGGTATATCGAGATTTTTTCCTAATTGATTTTCTACATTCACTTCTTGCAAATGTGTATATATCCATGCGTCAGTAAAACGTGTTGCTAAAAACGGCTTCGATTACATATTTAAAGGAAATGTACTCGCATTTGCTTGGAGGAAGAGTGGGAATCACTTTCAACAGACACGGGCAGGATTTGAACTTCCGCCTCCTAGTCATGGGAGAAACGGATCGGTTGGACCTGATATTTGATCTCTGCACCCACCGATACAGATCATGTGGATTTACTTCTCAAAGATGAAAGAATAAATTATATAATTAGTTATTCTATTTCGTACTCTCCAGGCCTGTAAGTCACCCACTGACCTCCATCTTGACTTGGTTCTGTTTTCAGAAGTCGGAGGGTTGTAACAAAATGGTGTGCCAACGGTGCAACACAATGTTTTGTTGGCTATGTTCTTTGAGGCTGGACCAATTCAACCCATACAGGTATGCCAATGTGATTGGTTCACACTTTAGCGCGGTGTTGGTAACATTTGTAAAGTATTGTTGGCTTATGGTTGGGATCATCATCATCATAATCATCATCATCAACTGTTTCCCGTATGTGGCCAGGTCAGTTTAGTAAAATGCCTCCATCTTCCTCTTTCCTTTCAATCATTTTCTTTGGTATCCTCTCCTTTAATGTTATATAAAGATTCACAGTATAATATATTTTATTCATTCTCATTTTGAATTTAAAAATTAAGACTTGAAACTCACCTAATAAATACTTTTAAAAAGGCCATTTTTTAACCATTGTAAAATCACTAAAACATACAAGCTCAAGCCGAGTACATTTACAAATTGTCAACTCTGAAATGAAACTTAAAAAAACAAAAGAAACCTAATGAACACAATGAAAAACTACTCAGAACAGAAATTTTCTCTTTCGTTTTAATGACGAGTCTTCATTCAAAGCCAGTGTGAATGGAAAATATCCCTGATGCCTAGTTAATTTGTGTTGTTTTCAGACATTTCAGCAATCCTTCTTCTCCGTGTTATAATCTCCTGTTCCTGGGAACTATGTTGATGGAAGACAACGATGACTTCGATGATGGTTTGGGGCCATTTGTACACGGACATATTTAATAGTGGTAAAAGATTTATATCATTGATAGCTCTGTATTATCTTGATTTTCATGAGATTATAATTTATTTTGCTTCGTTTAATCATGATTATCATTATATGCTTATACCATCTCAGCCTTGCTTCCTCTACTATCCCGTGTACTCCACTTTCCTAGTCTCTTACATTCATTGCACATGTTTCTGCTGCGTGTGTACGACACTTCCCTTCTCAATGGCAGGTCTCTCACACTACTATATAACAACTCGCCCTGCTGTCCTCCGCTCTCTCTCTTCCATGATATTCTTACACTACATTCCTCAGCTCTACAATATCCAACTTAATCTTTATTTATTCAGACTTATCCCCTTCCTTCCCCTCCCACACCATCAAGTCGCGGCGAACATTGGCTCTCGTTCTTTCCTTCCAGAGAGTTTCCTTGTCACTTTATTCATGATCATTACAAATAGTAGTGGCGAGAGGGCGCTCCTCTGGTTCATTCACTATTTGAAACTACTACATACAACCATTCTTCTTATCCTCATACACACACCATTCTCATTGCAACTCCTCTTTCCACTTCAGCCTCCTCCATCGTTTTCCAAACTTTATTTATATCCACATCTATTAAATACCATTACCAAGTCCTCCTTTCTATCAGCTGTCCTAAAGCGAAGATAAAAAGTCTTATATAGACTTGTGTTCCCTAAATTTGTGCGCTTCCTCTCATTTTTTTCCAGTGTCTTCTCATATATTTTTGTACAGTGGTACATCAGCGTTATTCCCCTATAATTTGTACACCTCTTTCTCTCTCCTTCCATCTATCAATCTTAGCAGCTTCTAACTATTGTATTCCTACTTCTCTAGCTCCTATCCACACCCAGAGCTTTTCCTTTTTTTCATTCTCTAATGCATCCTGCACCTCTTTCCACGTGGGAGCCATTTCTTCCTGCTCCTCTGTATGTAACACCTTCATACTGTCTTCCACGTCCCTTTCCATCTTTCCTTGCTTCCTGTACCACTCGCTTCGTTAATTTATTCTCCCTCTGTTTCTTCATTTCTATTCTTACAACTCCTACTGAATATTTAATTCTTCTCCTCCACTGCTGCCTTCACCCTCTCGTTCCACCACTCATCCTACCTTTCTTAGTTATAGCTCCTTTTCCTTTTTTTAGCTTCCACATCCTTATTCGACTACTTTTCTCCCACATGCCTATTTCGTCTTCCATGAGAAAGTAGTCTCTATCACTGATCTTATGACTGTCTCTTTCCTTCTTATACCAGCTGTTTGCTACTTTCCATTTTATTTCTTGCTGCAACTCTTTTTTCCACCAGGGAATAAGGTTTTTTATTTTCTTCACATTTTCAGGTAAATCGTGCCGGAGCTCCCTCGTAACTAACTGGACCGTATAATTGACTGTTGGCTCGCTCGTGTTTTATAGATACTGCAGTTTGATTCCAAATAATGAGTTATAATAGTTTTGTATATTTTTGAAAATATAATTGGCTAAATTTAAAATAAAAAAATATATATTCTGGTTCTCTGTACTGCTTTGGAGAAATTCATCAACTGTTTCCAGCCTGTGGTTGGGTCAGTTTAGTTAAATGCCTCCATCTTCCTATTTCCTTCTTCCTTTCATCATTATTATTAGTATCGTTGCTTCATTTTAGGAAAACATAAAAACAAATGTAGGTTTATTTTGTTATGGATCTAGTTAATAATTCCAGATGGTTACCCAGGTAAATGTGCTGGCAATTCGTCCTACTTTTAGTTCAGCATCTATCAGTCTGTTTTATGCGCTACATCGACTTATGTTTAGACTTTGATAGAATAACATCGACCAAAACTGTGCCTATGGAAAGTTAAGGTCTTTTAAAAATAAGAGAAACCTAATTTCTTCCCTTAACTACAATACAATTCTATTTATTTATAAAATTCTTCTCTAAATATAATTTAGTTTGATAAAATACTTAACACTAACAATAGTATGTCTTGTATATGATTACAACATTGTCTTCCAAATGTAACATGTACCCCTTAAAGGTAAAAGAGATAACTCTTATAGAGAACATTGTTTTTAAGTCTCAACATATGTGCATGATAACCCTTTTAGTGCCACACCTGTTAGGTTTTGTGCGCGAAGAATGGCACAGCTATTTCCTCATTTTTATAAGGGTTTGCAATCCACTATTGTAAATGTACTAAACTCCCAGTTTCAATAACTATTACCGGTTGATTTTTGTTGCCAACCTTATATAAAAGAGATAAAGGTTCTATTTCCAGTTATATGGCACTACTACACTCTTATCGGTTAAAGCGAGAATGCAAATCTAGAGAGCCGACCCCGAGCCAATCAGATCCGTTCATGGCACTAAAAGGGTCAAGGAAAACATTCTTAACGTTCAAAGATAGAACAACAAAAGTTTAAAGTTTGAATTCAAGCCTGTCTGAATAATCTGAGTGCAACACACATCTAAAACATATCCGTGCGGCAATGATGTCAAATTAAGTTTTGATAGTGTTTTGTTTGTTGAGGCACATGGCTACCACATAAGTATGTAAAATATTTCTGCATGTTTACTTGGTTTTAGAAGTGTTTATTAGACTATTTATATTTTATAATCAGTGAAACATTTAACAGTTGAGTCAATGCTTGCCTTTCCTTTGAAGTAAGCCAGAAACTTTGTCTCTGTTTAGAATCTGTTCCCACCTATTGTAATGGAGTATAAATAACTGAGGGATATCTCTTTCCCCTCTTGGGGTTGAATATATCTAAAAACTGTCTGAAGGATCAGGAGAAAGGGATGAAAAATAAAAGTAAATACAATAAGGGCCAAACTGTTAAAATATTTGTTTGGTATTAACAAAGTGGGAGGAGGGGGGTCAGATAGTAATCTGAAACACTTTTGTAAAAAGTCACATTGTGATACAGGCCCAGATTTGTTGCCATTTTGTGAAGATCTAAATCTAAGAGACTTTTCACATGAAAAAGAATGAGAAACGAGCTTCGGTGTTGAATAAAAGTTGACCTGGGGAAGTTTCTTGGCCTTGAAGATAGTTTATAACCAAATAATTTTGATTCTCATCATTAGACATTTCATTTTGGAAAACTGGTTAAATTGTTTGAGAGAAAAAAAATATACATGCCGAAAGTCATTTGAAGATTCATATTTAATAATAATAAACATCCATGTTAACAAAAATTGCATCAATAAAAATAATTGACCGCATTGGCCCGAATATAGTAGTACGACTTCGCACATAATACAATCCTAATATTTTGAAAGTATTCTACATGAAAAATAAAAGGTCCCCAATATACCTCAAGTTAAAATCTTGAAAAATTTGGCACATTTTTATTAGGCCATCTAAGAAAGCTCGTCTTGATGCACAGGCACTCCTAAAATTTTCATTTTTCCCCTCCAAAGTTGAATACAATTCTCAGAAACATCAAACTTGTTATTTGTTGCGCCTCAAGTAGTGATCGTAATTAATATCTTAGCTTCTTCTCGTTTGCCTGTTTACTTGAAACTCAGAGGAAGACTTCTTTTCAATATGATCACTCACGGATTTGCCATGGGTGTTTCATTTTTTATCTCAGTAACAGAACTTCCAGCAAGTAACAGTGACCTACGGAATTACCAATTCAGTTCTATCGAAGCGTGGGAATACTTTCGGTTTTGACCTGTAGTTTATTATTCATCATGCTCAGAGGACAGTACAGTTACATTATGCTAAAAATAGACCTCTGTGTGGATGACATTTTTTTCTCCCAGTGAAATTTGTTAGGCCACTTATGTAAGATGAATATAGTTTAATGAAGGATATTTTTAGGAGAAAAACATCGCACTATATTCGGGCCATTACAATAGTTCCTGAAATGCTTTCAACTTCTACAGTAAAAGCTGCATTCATTTACGTACACATACATAAATTGTTTGTACAAAACAATCTTTACCTTGATTTTCTTACAAATGGTCGTTTGTAGCACCTTTTTAGAAAGTACAAACACACTTTTTTTTGGTGACCAACTAATTTTATTCTCATAACAGTCAAATGTGTCAGCTGCAAATCACACGACTTGACTGATTCACTAAGTGAGAGTTAACCTAGTAACGTTTTTTTATCTGTCAGATGTTTATTCGTAAGAAAATTTGGTATATAATGTTGCGATAACAACATTGAAATAATTGCACCGAGATAAGGCATTGAACAAGTAGGAATACACTGGCAAATGTTAAATGAACAATGCATGAGGTTTCAAATTTCGCTATTTTAAAGAATCAAAACAATAAAAATGTTTAAAGTAAATAAATTGCAATCTACTTACCAGATATCAAAATGTCATTTTATCACAAATTTATTATTAAAACCTCTGATTAGCTCGTACACTGATTTAAAAAAAAAGTGTATTATGGTTAAACACAGCAATGCTTTACAAACTGAGCTACCCAAGTTAATATTTCTGATCACTGCATATATTCGGTTATGATAAACGTGGTTATATTTCCCCTTTTAAAATCACAGAAGAATGTTTAGTGACATTTGTAGTTTAAACAAAAGCATGTTTTATTGAATATTGATGTAATTATCACCAATGCAACTGCTACACTGATTATCTCTCTTGAGAAAACGGCGTATCTTAACGAGGCTACTCTCTCGGTTAATTGCTATCCAATCTCGTCACTTCCACTGATCAAGACACGAAAGGGTGGGGGTAAGAGTCTTGGAATTCGTCCATTAGTCCTTAATAGGTGGAGGGCCTAATTTGTGATTATTTAAAGCCATATTTTGTCTCAAGCTTGTGGTGCAGTGATATCGATAGAAACATTAGGGTTATATTTCAAACGCTTGAATTCTAAATGCGTTGGTCACAGAATTAGTGTCATAAAAGCCAGGTCACACACACATTTTCCTTCATTATTAATGGTCTTCGGTGGACGGAAATATTTACTCTGGCAGTTCAGGTAAATAACAGTGTAGTCTTCTATTAAGTAAAAATCTGTATAGTTTGGATTTAATTAATTCTCATTAAAATCAGCATAATTTACCATTATTCAGATATAAAAGGTGAATTAATCGATTCAGTTTTATTCCATGTATATTCAAAAATTGCTACAATATACTAAAGATTTTGATGTTAATTTTAAGGTGCTAAGTAAAAGTTCTTGAAAACACATCATGCGCGGTATTTCGATGTCCCCGATAATAGAGCACAAGTGACAGGAAAATAAATATTCCATCGAACAGCGTGTAAAACCTTTCTAGGAATATTTAACTTTAGTCATGATTATAAAATTTATTTTCACAGTGAACATAGTATCAACTTTACTTCATAGGCTTATAACATTTTGACAAAACTAAATGTTGGTTGTTGACAACACTCAAATGGTCTGAGGGCATGTGTCATAGCGGAAATAGACGTATCGTGCGGCCACAGCGCTGTTCAATGAGAATGAGAGTACCGAGCAACAGCCGTCCATCGTCCGCATGACAAACTTCATGTGTGTTCTTACTAATATTTTATATACAGCCAATAAATATCAAACGTTTTCGCACGAAGTGAGAGGTTTTAATCTATTTAGTACAGTGCCTTGCTACCCATTCAGGTTATACGTTTATGTACTAATTACACTAATTGGTTAAGAATTGGGAAGGTCGAATATAGAAGAAATGAACCCGCATTTGCACAGGAGTGGAAAACCATTTAGGAACCCCCATTCCCCACGTTTACCCGGGTGAGATTTGAACCTCAATCTCCTTGTCCTAAACACAAAACTAGCGCGTTAGCTAACGATGCCACTGAGGCGGGTAATTTCTTGGAACGTTTCAAGTTACTTCAGCAAAAAAAAAAATCACTCTAAACTCTCTTAATTCTGACCAACCACAAAACAGTTTGGACTGGTTGACTAATCTAGTCTCTGCTGCCACGATTGTACCCAAAACAAAAGCTTGTTTGGTGCACTGTGAACTTGAAAAGTTTGCAAGACGCTGGTCTAAGGTGTCAGGTCTCACGATGGCTTGGGGCACCGATGATGAGATTGGGGTTAGAATCCCAGTATTGGCTATTCTAAGGGTTGTTTTACCATCCCACCCTGAGCAAATGCAGGTACACTTAATCTAAATGCAGCCTTCCCCATACATAACCCATTAGCTTAACTAGTCCATATGTGTAAAATCCAAACAGGTAATAAGACGCGGAGCTTTAAGAAACCCTTTTCTTTTTAACACAGAAATTATTATTATTATTATTATTAGCACCGCGTCTTACTACCCGTTCGGGCTATACACACTTACGCTAACGTGTAATGGTAGGGTGATTGTGAGATGAAATGGAGGACCTACAGTTTAAGGTGGGATCCGAACTACGGTGGAGGCCTGGCATTCCCCACATTCACAAGATGTCTTGTCAGAGGTGAAGGAAGGGTTTGGTAATCAGATAAATCTGTGCCGGGACCAAATATTAAATTAGTAAATCATAATAATACTACTTATTTTTATAGTCATGTTTACACAGAGTACCAGCAAAACATCGTAACTTCACCTCGGAAACATCGACAATCAAGCGCTGCAACATTTGTTGCACATTTTTAGTTTTTAGCAGCATGCCTCGCTTTCTGTTCGGGTTATACCCATGTGTACGCACTTGCTTGGAGGGAGAGTGGAAAACCATTTAAGAAACACCATGCTCAGTTGACTCGACAAGGATCGAACCCCGATCTCCCTATTATTTCAACTCGAGAGTAACACCTCTGACCATGCAAACATAAAAGCAGGTAGCACTCGCAACTTTGACAGCGTTGCAACATTTGTCGCATGTTTAAAGGAAGAGTGACAAGTAAGCAGGCAGTTTCCTCGGAGATTATAATCAGTGTAAGGTAATGTTAAGTCCTACTATTCGTTACATTTAAGACACAGTCGTAAACATAATTATAAATGTATCCTGAAACACTCTAATTTAACATTTAAAAATAGATGCAATTTTTTTTCCTTATTTTTTCTTAGGTAAATATGTTTTAGTACGTCTTTTAAAAATAATTTTATATACATCTATAGTAAACATATATTTACAAAAATATTTCCTTTATAAAATCAGTACTGCGATTATTTGTTAGATAAATACATTGTGGCAATACTTTTTTTAAGAATACAAACAAAATATTATCATAATTTGTAAACGCGTGTATTACACACACTACTGAGATAAACACAACACAGTTCAAAACATAAAACTAACAACGGAATGTAGACCAACATTTGTGTCTAGTTAATACTTTGGAGCTGTCATTTCTATGTTTTAATAATAATTTACAATAAATAATAGTATTAACATATAAATCAGAAAAAAATAATTATATCCTAAAATGATGATAAACAATTAGTTTTAAAGTAGAGAACTTAAGATTATGGTTCTTTAACTTCAAACTTAATTTTTATATCCTTAATTTCTTGATATTTACAATATTCAATATTTTACATTAAACCTCTCATTAGAAATATGTAATTTATTTATATATAACATTGTAATGTGGGTGAAAAACCCCCCCAAAAAAGTGTAGATAGTAAAAAAAAAATACTCAAAAGGTCTGTTTAATTTGCACAAGGTCACTTGAAAGCTTAAGGTCATGTTGAACACACATTACAACTTCTAATGGTCACCAACTTATAATGAGAAATTACCCAAATGTGAATATTGTCAATTCGTTACAATGCCATCATTTTCATTTACAGGGATTTGAGAGCTAATGATTGACGTATCGAGTTTGAATCCCTTGTTTTGATGTTTTCAAATAAATTTCCATGATACTAGTAATCTAATACAAATAATTCAGTCTTGTATGTCTTTTAAATTATTTTACTGCAATGCTGCTTTTACTTTTAATGTGGGATTGTAGGAGTCACGAGAAAAGGACAGTTTTCATAGCAAACTCACTTTTTGGCGACAAAATAAATCCAATAGAAATAGAGAGTGTTTAATTTTCTTCACGTGGTGATATCAATAGTTCTTGAATATCTGTTATGAGCATATTAGCATTTGAATATAAACTTTTTAAATGAAAATAAAAATAGTTTGGTGCAAAAATACTGTCCTTAACTTGCATTCTATATTGTCCCACCTTAACATGGATTAGTACAGCTCGCCATCATTAACATTACTTACCACCTTAAATAAAAATAATTTTAAATTCTAGAGCAGCATACAATTTGGTCAGAATTGAGAAAGTTATTATGATGAAAATAAAATATAAAAAATTAACTGTTAAATAAATTAAGACATTCTTCTAACAACACTGCAATATATAACTCTTTAAAGGCACAATAATAAAGTTTGTTTAAAATAGATTTACTGTAAGCACTTTATATTTAATAGATAGTTTCACACAACTTTGTAATAATTGCTTTTAATTTTCTGGACACAAAAAATTGAATTAAAAATAACAAGATTTTAAAAATGTTGCGTTACATTGAAAACATAAAATTGTGGACAGAGTAGAAATGTTTCCATGCCATTCAATCAGACGGATAATTAGTTTATAAAGCGTATAACCCGAACGGTAAGTAAGACGCGGTGGTAAATATATATAATTAGTTTATAAATAAATACATTTTTACCCACTTCGATGACCACATGGCCTAAGATGTCACACTCGCAAGAGATTGGACTGCCTATGAAGGGTGGTTCGAGGTTCGAATCTTGTTTGGGTGTAATGAGGGTGGGTTTTTATAAATAGTCTTCTACACAAATGCAGGTATACTTCCTTTAAATTAGAGCTTCCGTATCCCCAACACATGAACGGAGCTACCGGTAGTTCTTACGAGTATAACCCGAACAGTTAGTACAAACATTTATTGAATATAAAGAGAGATGGGTTAAGCCCAATATTTTTGTTAAATGAGAAAATCTTTAAAACGTGTCAGAATTTGAAGATCTCATTCCTAATCAAAAGTGACTTTTATGTGAGGAAAGCAAAGTTTTGTGGCTGATAATATATTAAAGCAATGGTTCTCAACCTTTTTAGAAGTCACGGAACACTTTTTAGTATAAGAAAAACTTGCAGAACATCCATGACCAAGTGTCATTTTACAATTTAAAGAATATAATATTTAGATACATATTAGCTTAGTTATTTACTCCATCATCCACATTCATACAATTGTCGCTGTACATTGGGCTGCAAAAACTAACAAGTCGATGGTGGCTGCATTATCTGATAGCTCATGAACTTAATTAATCACTCATATGTAGCTGACGATTTCTGCACGTCCAACACGTACTTCGCTTTAAAATATGAGTGATTAATTATCCTGGGCACGGGACGACTACTGGATAGCTCAGTGGTCAGATCAAAGGTCCCGGGTTTGATTCTTGTGCCCAGGTGTAATTTTTAATTTAAAGAATATAATATTCTTTTGGTTAAGAACTTAACGTGTGTAGCAGTATTCAGTCATTAGAATCAAAGTAGCCAATATCACTCAGAACTGTTGTCATGTGACATCTTCCAGTCCACGGAATAGTTGAGAACCACCGTATTAAACCTACATGATACTGTACTTTCTGCAAATGTGCTGTGTAGCCATATTAACTTTCGATCTGCATTTAACTAACGAGGTTGTTGTACGGCTATGAAAGGTAGAATTTAGAGAAAATGTAACCGTATTCATGAGAAGGAGAAAATATTCAGGGAAAAAAGACCTTAGTACACCTGTGATAGGCTTCAAACCGCGCACACCCACCAGTCTTTTATGAGAGTGAAGCTTAAGACCATGTGACCGCTGATACGTGTAAACCAGATCCTCACATGCAACACACCTTTGGTGCTTTATTCACGTGGCTAGTACTGTTACTATTTAGAATTATTTGTGATCTTGGCGGAAGGGAATGCACACACATGCACACATCTTTTTCTGAGTTTGCAGAGTGATAAAAAAAACACAAGAAAGAACACACTATAACTACACTAAGTTGGAAGTCTATTGTATTCGCTTGGTTAAGGCAATAATTTAGGAATCTATTTTGTCCACAGAAATATCTTATTCAGGTGTAAGATTTAAAATTACCATAAACTGTGTATCACTGAAGGCAAACATGTTGTCAATTTATTTTTATTACCACTGTTTAAAATAGGAGGGATAGCCAGCACACTTACCCTCCTATTTTAAACCATGATTTAGCCTAGTGCTCTATACCACATAGCCTCAATTTTTATTACCACTATAAGACACAATGTTCTTGAATCAAATTAACAGTTCATGAATTTTCCCACCGATGAAGATTTTAGCTTCAGAGTATTAAAATATTAGAGTGCATAGAGTTATTTGGTAACTGTTTTTAAATATCTTATTTACATTCCAAATGGTTTTTTAAATAATTGGAATATAAAAAGAGAAAGAATATTACTTTGTTTACCTGGTTCGCAAACATTCAAAATCTACAAATTACCTGGTTTAACGAGTTAACTAACCATAAAATATCAGTAAAGATTATTCTAACTTAATCTTTTAACAAGTTCCATTATTATAAATCCATGTTGTAATATTCAAATATGAAAATATATTGGGTTTTAGGCTGCAACACTGAATGAATTTATCTATAACTTACACAAGTACAACATTTATCCCTGTCTTGAGCCAGTTCTATCCAGTCCACGTCATTACATTCTCTCTCTTTCAGGTCCATTCTAACGTTATCCTCCCAACTGCGTCTAGGTCTTCCCAATCAATACTCTGGACAAGATTCTAGATGGTCCCACTCCCGTTACTTGTCCTACCCACCGTAATCTATGATACTTGATTATCCTGTGTATGCTAAGCGACTTCCTCGAAAAGAACAATACCGCCAGTACTACACTCACATGGTTAAGGAATGTGATTTGTTGACATCGTAAGTGTAACAGGATATACACTAAGTAAATAAGGAGTTTACAGTTAAAAATAATAATATTTGTTGTTTTGAGATCAAAGTTGTTTAGTTAAAGCATTGGAAATTGAAAGAAAATAAGTTATTTGAGAAAAAAAAAGTAAAAACATAAATACACGAATAGAAAATCAATCATAGCCTGGGATTGGGAATCCACAAGCTCAAGTTTGTGCAAATTGAGCTGAGATGACCTTGAATTAAATATACATCTAAATTAGTATAGGGGCGAGTTGTTAGGCACTTTTCACTTTGAGTAATCATCAGCATCATAAACTGTTTCCAGCTTGTGGCCAGGTCAGTTTAATAAAATGCCTCCATCTTCCTCTGTCCTTCCACCATTCTTCTCCTCTCACTCGCACACTTCCTGTTATCCGCTCCTCCCATCTCTTTATCGGTCTCTCTTTCGGTCGTTTTTCTACATGTTTCATCTCCATCCTTCTCTTTGGTGTTCTCTCCTTTTCCATCCTCATTACATGACCATACCATCTCAGTCTTGCCTGAAAATCACTCCTATGACTCTTCTTCCGGTACCTTGCCCTCCTTCTAGACCACTAGTACTAGCAAATATATCGATATTATATTGTATTTCTAACTATATTTAATAAACCAATATATTGAGTGACACGGTTTACTAAGAAAAAGAAATCTTTGGAATTACAATAGCACTAATATTTTTCAAGGAAAAGATTATAACTAACTGTGTGCATATACTCTGAAATTTTGTATTTTGGAAATCATTTAGATAAAAACACCTTCAGTACAGACCAGATTCGAACCCCAATCTCCCCGTCATCCGCAGTCCAGTCTATTGCGAGTGTGACGTCCTAGACCTTTCGACCACCGATACGGGTGAACTCGGCTCGAGAGTGAGAAATACCTACTCTCTCCCATCCCATAAACATTAGCTAATAGCACACTTCACAAACAACATCCAGACACACAAGAAACATAATACAGCTCAAAAATAATATTGTACCACAGCTCAAATTTTTTGAGCCTGTCGCCACTGGAAAACAATCTTTTACTAAAGATTCGGACTCAATATCTAGCTTCAAATCCCTACAAGGCGGCCATAAGTCTGGGGAAAGCAGGCAGAAAATAAATAAAATATAATTTAAAATAAATCAAACCGGTTTCCACTTCTTTTTAAATACAGCGTATATAAAGTATGTAATCAATATTTTATGACTTTTTAATTACCTACACATAAATATTCTTACAAACGCTAAGCACACTGTTGTATTGAAATAGTATTTAATCTGCTGCTGTTGGTTTCCCAAATTCCCCATAAAGTACGGTCAAAGGCACATATTTGTAATCAATAATATTTTGCGTATCCTGATCTGAACCGTTAGAAAACATACCGGAGCTAAGCCTGATCTCGCATCCATCTCCCCGACAATGTAAATATAGCAGTATTTAGTCATTGCCTGTCGATGGTCTGGAAGAACCACTCGGTGAATCTGCGGAGCTGCTGGGCTGCGGCTTGGCTCTCTTCCTGGAGCCGTCGGTTCTCATCTCTCAGGCGGCGCACCTCTTCCTCCAGAGACAGTCGGCGTCTTGTCTCCCTTGCTGCGCGGGACTCTAGGGACACCAGGTGGGACTGTAGCTCGGAGATTCGACGCCCGGATATGCCTCCACTATGCCAGAAAAAAATAAAACTCTAGTTAACTGTATATCTGGGATACAACTATATTACTTTATATTTTACAAGACGTCTTTTCGCCCATTTGGGTTATTAGTAGGGATGTCAAACTTGATTTTTCGATACCTCGATTCTTACTAGTATCGAAAGAATCGAAAATTGATCTTAACATTATGATTCTCTATAATTCGATTCTTAGCGCTCAATGAAAGTAATGGCAACTAAGAAAATGGCAAAATTCAGAAAAGTGGTAATCGAATATCTCTGATATTAGTTTATTTGCCGTTATTTGTTACATATTTTGATTCAGTTGACAACCCTATTTGGCGAATTTATAAGACTTGTGCTTTCGACAATTGTTTGTTATACTTTTTTTTTATTATGTGACTCAGTGAGGCTTTATTTGAACATGCTTTCTAATGTAATTCCTCATTATTTTATTAATTTGGTAAAATATCCTTTAATACTTGGTAAGTGGATTTTTTTTTTTCTTAAAAAAATAAACTTTTGTATTATTTTTTTTCTATTCTATTACATTTAATAAATATACTTTTAATGAGGTTGTATACTTGGAAAAATAATAAAATAGGAAATGATCAAGAATCAAAGAATCAAGGTCTAACTTAATAGTCGGAATCATGAAAAAAGGTATCGTGACATCTCTAGTTATTTGCATTTGTAACCGAGTGGAGAAGGGAAGAGGAGAGATAGTGACCGAGGGGAGGGAAGACGTGAGATAGTGACTTAGTAGAGGGAAGAAGGATGTTAACGAAGGAAAATAGTGATATTATAAAAGTATCAATACTTCTACCCCACCCCAGTCCTCTCAGATTCTTTTGTCATCAAGAATAATATCTAACACAACACATGCACACAACCTGCTGGGAGTCGCGTCCAGCCCCAACCTCTCTGACACGTCGTTGACCCAGTGACCCAGACTCTCTCCATTGCGGGCGGCCTCGGGCACCTCCTCTCGAACGTTTTGCATGGCTCGAGTGGCCATGTCCACTAGACTGGGCCAGTCCATCTCCTGCGGGAGGGGCAACTTGGGGCCTGACAAGGACTTGGTCACTCGAGGGGACAGCCTGCCAAACAAGGTCATACATACATACAAACAAACATTCACTTACAATTTTATTATAATAATTTCAACAGGTAATGTTGTTTGTTAAAATTTGTCTCAGGTTAACTACTCCCCCACAGTCTTTACATGCACTCTCGAGGCCCATTCTACCTACATGGGCCCCCACACATACACACACAAACACTCCTCCTCCCCCCC
>CABFOV010004473.1:0-42370 GCA_902141375.1 Timema poppense | reverse complement strand
TAAATCAAGTTTTTTCAAATGTGTTTCAGTGACATTTAGGATGTTAACAGTGTGGCAGCCTTAAGGTGGTGGGGGAGGGGATACGATAAAAGGTCGTTTTGCAGTTTTTACTTAAAAATGTTGTTTTGGCCAAAATAAATCAAATATTCCCCCAGTAGCAACATAGTGTTTAGTTTTCTGCACATGCTAATATCAACAATTCTTGAATATCTGTCAAGGGTGTCCTGGAATTTAATAACCGTTTCTCTTCATTTACAAAGTTTATCATATAATGCCGCTATGTTCATGACAGATATTCAACAACTGTTGATATTCCCTTGGGAAGAAAATTAAACTCCATGTCTCTACTGGAAAAATATTTTATATTTAGTTCAAAAAGATGTTTTGCTATAAAAACTTCAAAAAACACTTAACTTTGTCCACATCTCCTACACTCCCACCTTATCGCTCTCAGCCGTGGCAGAAGTATAACTGGGTCTTATGACTAATACATACGAGCGATATTTTCGTTCTTAACAGTAGATACACTTTTTCTAGAATACTTATTACATCTACCACGATATAACCAGCGAAGGATCTATTATAAAATAGATAACCCGAACTCACGCATTCGTTGTTTTCCCTTGTTTTGTGAATAATTGATGTATCCAACAAAAAAAAATCAGAAAATGGTTCATGTTTTGTATAAAATAAAAGCTTTAAGATGTATACTTAGAAACAAACAAGTATATGTTTTAATTATGAATGTATTTATAAAATAAGTTAAGTTAAAATCACTTCCCTTAAACTGAGTGTCAAAACAAAAGATATTTCGTTTTACTTTTGTTTGCATTCAAGAATATTGATCTTTGCTCTGCGCATGCATCAGCTCATAAGCATTGTTGAAAACTATGACCTGCACTGCTACCAGAGCACGTAGAATTGTCTATGATCACTTTGTATTTTTCTAATTAGTCATTATGATTGTTATACTCCGATTCAGATAGGAAGAATTTTTTTTTACATTTGCAAAAGTTACTAAAACAACATGAATATATTCATATGTCAGGTCATATGATCTTAAGCTATCATTTTTTGTACATATTATTATTATTATTATTATTATTATTAGCACAGCGTCTTACTACCCGTTCGGGTTATACGCACTGACGCTAATGTGAAATGGTAGGGTGATTGTGAGATGAAATGGAGGGCCTACATTTTAACGTGGAATCCGAACCACGGTGGAGGCCTGGCATTACCCCACATTCACAAGTTGGAACTAAAATACGTCTTGTCAGGGGTGAAGCCAGGGTTTGGCAATCATATAAATCTGTGCCGGGAACGGGGATTGAACCCCGGACCCCTACCACAGAAGTCCGACACCTTACCCTTAAACCACTAGGTCACCCTCTATATGTTATTAATACTATAAAATAACATTAAAATGTAGTATAATACATAAAAAGTTGGTATTTTCTAAAAGGTTCTTCCTATTAGAATCATACTATAGTGAGTATAATCGGTCATGGTAGGCGAATAAAAGAGTTGCGTACACATGACATTGGTGCGCGCAAGCATTCCTTCACATTGCGTTCCTCACAAGTGTACACGTGTACAGTGTACGTTGCCGGCATACGTGGGGACACCAAGCAAGTACAAGGCTGTCAGGATCTGAAGAGAAGGCGAGTTTGTGTAGTGGATGAAGAGAGGAGTAAACTCTTGCCCCCTTGCTTTTTGATCCGATCAGAGGTCATCGTAGTAATTCACGATAACATACATACATTAATGTATGTACATACCATAGCATAAATTATGATTATAAAATAAGCATATTCAAAATAATTTGATTAGTTTTGAGGATTCATGATTTAAATTTAAGTAGCTATCAGTTTTATAAAGACCCGCATCTGTGGATATAAGGAGAACATTGCCAGTCTTGCCTTGTTTAGGTATTCTGAGGTATTTTTTTTCTTTCTTAACTTGTTTCTCACTTTCTCCATGCAATTTTCTATACGTTTTACCTTCCTCATTCCTATCCCATTAGCGTACAGAACAGGATAGCCCGGAAGGGTTATAAAATGGTGTAAACAAAGAAAAACAAATCTTATAATATATTTTGTGTAAGAATTTTACTTGAGTATTCAAAATACGAGACTTTATTTTATTATTTTATTTAAGAATACATATTTTAATCCATGGTTCTTTATATATACCTATAAATAAAAAACATTGTAAAATTCAAATCTTCAATCAGTTTCCACAAAACCCGAAGTAGAACTTATCGCAGTCCAATCAAGTCCGGAGTGAAAATAATTGACACTCGCTTCAGTGGCCGCATGGTGTAAGGTGCTACTCTCGCAATAGACTAGACTGCCGGTGACGGGAAGATCGTAGTTTGATCCCGGTTGGGTGTACTGAAAGTGGTTTTCCTTCAATCTTTTCCCACTTGCTTCCCACGCAAATTCGGATACACTTCCTCTAAATTCAACCTTCCTCCTCCCTAACCCACTATCGTGGTTATTGCATAAGCGTACAAACTGAGTGGGTAGTAAGACGTGCTGCTAAATAAAAATGGACGATATAAAGATACTGTTATCCCCTCCCTTCCCCTCCCTTGTGTATCGTTGCGTGTGAGCCTGTTGATCTGTCAGCATGTCTTTGGCTGAGGATAAGGGGGGATGATGTGAATACTCGTGTGGGTTCGTGATAGACGTTAGACTTGGATTTCAAGAGATTTATTAATACTACTACTATACCTATTACAAAAGTGGTGTTAGAAGTGAAGTTAGAATGAAAGAACTTGGAGAACGTTAGGAAGCGTGTGACAAAACGAGGTGTTGTGAGGTTTACCCAATGGCCTGTCTGACTCCCATGCGGTTCCTACACGGTCGTTGAACTGGGTTCCTTGGGCTCTCGCGGCGGCATCTGAACTGATACTGGTGAACCGGTGTCTTAGCCCGCGTGACCCCTAGGCTACAATGTTCTGTAATCAACCCATTTTAACCGGGCTAAGGAATGCTGACACAACCTTTTGGGTCATCTCCTCTAGTTTATTTGTTTATTGAATCATAATATCAACCTCGTAACGTTCGTTTTGTCATTCGCAACTCACAACATATAATGTCTACACAAACACGCCTTCCAATTGAGGCCGTATGGCTACAATACCAAATGGTTAACCAGGTAACAGCGATATTCTATTATAAGTGCAAAGTCACATTAGACATCACATAGGAGACACACATGGTTAATGTCATGACTAATAATACATATTATATGCGCCAACACTAATCAATAAAAACATAATTCTCCTTCATATAGTACTTCGCCCACACTGCAAGCTGTGCCGGACAACATTAATAGATTCACTTGTGCTATATGCCATCAACATATCTGCGTTCCCTTTAAATTTCCCGTTGAAAACATTCAATATTGGTTCTTCTTAGAATATATTTCAACTAATCAAGGTCACATTTTCGATTAATACTAGTTTCTGCAATTAGCGGGAAAGAACAAAAAAGTTCGCAATATTGATAAGCTGTGACCAAAACAAATATTAGGTAGGAATCCGGAAGACGCTTTATAGACGTTCAGAAAGCCCGCGTTGTAAATATATTAATCGATATGTTTCTATAGAATTAAAAATCTTACATTTTAAGTTTTTAAAATGATATATAAAAAGGTAGATTAGTTCATTTTCAACCAAATTCAACATGAAATGTCGCAGTTCTGAGAATAAAGTAAATGGCTATACAGATATATGGCTTTCTTCAAACAATCTTTTTAAAAATATGTTCACAACAAACAATTATAAGATAACTGAGGATTGTATTGGTGGTGTTGACGCTTCAGAGCTGCTATTCTCATCCCATGAAAGGATATTCCCCTTCAAGTAGACAGTGCCCTTGTACTCGTAAACTTGGAACTAACATTTTTATAATTTAAATATTAGATTGTTATAAAAATTTGTTTGAAAGTTGATTGACAGGGACATTGAGATTGAACAGGTTCTACAGATGTTACCATATTCTTTTGTGGAATGATTGGCTTTCGGTTGGTGCATGCTATTTTCGAAACGTCCTATTATGCAATACAACCAATGACTGCTAATCTTTCACTCTCTCTGGATTTTGATAATTTCTCCATATTAAATCGTCACTCATCTCTAAATGTAATTCATTCAACAGTTGTGCATTGTTCATTTGTATAGCCCCCCCTTTACCCCCTTGAAACGTAAGGCCATTATCTATTATGGGGATCAAAGTTTCCTCTCCAATGCTGATGTAATACATTTGGAAGAATGCACAGGTGCCATTAGAGTCCCCTCAACCGTAAATAGGCGCTACCAACCATGAACTTTCGCTTTTACTACGCCGCAAATAAAAGGGACTTAACCTTCCCTGATTTGTCAACGCATATGGCCAAGTAGTATTTCAAATATGGATTGAAATCTGCATTAGAACTTGGTATCATTATTAATCGGACACCATGCCAAGATTACCAACTATTTTATTTATAGCATGACTGCGATCTTGTTTATTGATCAGTGAGACTAATCATCTTGTGTATGGACTGTGACATTCACTTTATCACTCAACGGGATGGTGTTAGTTTATAAGGGGGGGAGAAAGGGGGAATAAATTAGAGGGGGGGAGGGGATCGAAGGCTTCTTCAAGACCTTTTATATTACTAAGTATTTAGAAATAAACCAGTAAATTGTGCTACACCGACAAACTTGCCAACATTATTCCTAAACGGGAACTTGCTTTCCTAAATTCTTAGAATAAAATCTGTTTAGTAAAAAAACTGCTTTTATTTTATAGCATCACTCACTTTCTATCTTTGGTCCCCAAATAAGGGAACAAACTTTTAAAAAAGGATGTTTTCTACAAGAAAAAAAGGTATACCCGGCGCATTTTTGCTGTACTGTGCATAGTAAGTAGATAATTGAAAAGTTGAAGTATAATGGAATCGGCATGAGAATAACCGTATCCGAGAGTTTTAAATAAGTTAATAACTCTACTTTTATATGTTCACAAGCCACCTCTTTGCCTTCTGGAGCTTTCACTTTTGACAGATGATGTAGGCTTTGGTAGTTTTCTTTTTCTTTACGATGACCTGACAACTGTAGTCTATAGAAAACCTCTACATGCCACGTTGACAAATTATTTGAAGTTTAGATTGAAACAGGCTTCTCTGTTTAACATAGAAGTATTTCTTGGAATTTTTTGCAAATGTTTATCATCGTAATTATACTCATAAATAAACTAAAAATAATAAACGTAATAGTCCATTTAAGTGGTTTATTTAGTCTTTTGAAATATAGTAAGAAGAGTGTTACACTTTGGGTTCTCAATCACTTGATATTGTGTCACCCAATGTGATACATAGTACTTTGTTCTAACAAATTTGTTGAAATAAAACAAATTCAGTAAATTATATAAACATAATCAAAATTTTCAAGCTCTTATCTTTTATTAAATGATTTTAGTTTAAATAATGATAGCCTTAAAAGATGTAAGTTTTCTCTGAATTGCTACTTAAGGTAGGCCTATATTTAATGAAAAAATACTATCAATTTAGAAAATACTGACTGTTTCACTTACTATCTTTGATACTTACATTTCGAGCTGCAAATCAATGCCCATTCATTTATCTACGTATGATTGGTTTTCTTATAATGGCAGTTGATACAACGGGTGCTACAAACTATGGACTTATAGTTTGGGATTCTGTGGACAGATCATCTTGTTACTGTGGAGTATTTCTCATCCTACGGGATATAGAACTTACTGATACGTACAGAGCTTAATTCTGTCAATCTGGACATATCTCGAGAGTTACATATGCGGAACACGCTACTTGCCGTATGAATACATTTAAATAGAACTAGTAATTGTTTTTATCTTTGCCATGCTAATCTTCTGAAAATAAATAATGTTTGTAAGTTAAAACTTGGGTTTGCGTCAGCTCAGAATCAGCTTAAAATAATACATTAAAGGGTTGAGGGCTCATATGTAGCTCAACCATCTATGATAATTATACTCTAGTTCGAATCTAGGCAAGGTCGAAATTGTGGTCTACACGTGATAGGACAGCATGAAATATTCTGGTAGCTCATTCACTATAAGCTTGGTCTCAGGAGTTAGATAAATTTTTTAAAAGTGTAATTTTCATTTAAAAAAATCATTACTGAGGTGTTTACGTTTACATCAAAACACGATCTACAAAGGAACTTAACCTTTTACAACGCACCTAACACTAGACAATCAACGTTTAAATACTTACTAATTAGAATTCAAAATAACTTGTAGCCTATACAAATATTAAATGTCATGGTCGGAACCACCCAAGATCGAATTGAAGTATTTTGGACTTATAGTCTAACAACACCCCCATCACTTAGTTATGGAGATTGGAATATATTATCATTATTGTATTATAAATGCAAAATAAAATGTATATTCTGACCCATAAGGAAGCACCTATGCGCATGTGTACAAAGGCATAAGTTTCGTAAAGTTTGGTCTACCAGTGACAAGGAGGTTGGGTTTGGACCCCAGACGAATACACTGAAGTTTTATTTCCCCAAATCGGTGGGTTTCCAGCCTTTTGACGGGCTTTACAACAATTTTTGTTTTTGAGACCATCACGACCCTACAAACGGCCCTATTCTAGTTATTAAATCATTATTTTCACCCAATCTTACTACCCGTCCGAGCTATACATATTTAATTACACTTGTGAGGTAGAAAGAAACTATATAAAATGTAACTTTATTTACTTGAAAAGATAAGAGGGAAACTGTTTAGAAAAATTCACCCCCAGGAGACTCGGCCGGAATTTGAATCCTGACCTCCTTATTACCAGTAAACGAGCGTGATGTTAGGCCCGCGTGGTTGATTTAATTATTATAAATTGCTTAAAAGCGAATCAACGAGCCCAGCAGGTGATTGGGAAGTTATGCCGGCAGTGCCACTCTCCTAAACACAGGCGTTGATACAGCAAACTAGGGCCACTTTCTTAGCCAGACTTAGGGCCGTATGCAAGAACTTGACTAAGTGAATGCTAAGTGGACACTAAAGTGGGGTTTCTTGCATCTTCATAGGTTAAAATGAGGACCGATAGTGTGCTCGGGACCACACTGTCGGCCAACTAAGCATTCACTAACGTTCTTGCATACCACCCTTAGTGCGCCTCAATTGTGGCGCTACACTAAATACAAGATTAATATTAATATTTAGCATCGCGTCTTACTACCCGTTCGGGTTATACGCTTTAAGTACTAATCACTCTAATGGATTAGGAATTGGGAGGGTTGAATTAGAGGAAGTGAACCCGCATTCGCGTGGAGGGAGAGTGGAAAACCATTTAGGAAAAACCACCCCCAGTTCACCCGACCGAGATTCGAACCTCGATCTCCCCGTCCTCAGCAGTCGAGCTCAACACGACAAGCGCGTTAGCCAACTACGCCACCGAGGCGGGTGAAATACAGGACGACACCTACCTAGATCAGAATAGAATGGCCCAGTTTCATATGCAAAACTTGCCCATTCCATTCTGATTTAGGTAGGTGTCGTCCTGTATTTAGTGTAGCGTCACACTTGAGGCGTATTACTATATTATTATTATTATTAGCACCGCGTCTTACTACCCGTTCGGGTTATACGCACTTAAGCTAATATGTAATGGAAGGGTGATTGTGAGATGAAATGGAGGACCTACAGTTTAACGTGGAATCCGAACCACGGTGGAGTCCTGGCATTTTAGGCGTATTCAGTACGACTATGAAACTGGCTCTTATGTCAGCAAGCAACTGTCAGAGTCGAGTAACCAAAAATAACTTAAATAATAACTTTACAAGTTTTTTTAAATCATTTTAACGGCTAATATTTCTATTTACATTTGGCAACTTCCTTAATCATTATAATTACTTTTCAAAAGTACACATAAAACTATAACCTCAAAAAGTATTTCAGCGCCATCCAAAACATACTTCGAAACCAAATGGGGTTATGAGCCCCAGGTTTGAAACCACTTCCATAAATATTTTCTATTATTATTATTATTATTTAGCACGGCGTCTTACTACCCATTCGGGTTATACGCTTTAAGTAATAACTACGCTATTGGATTAGGAATTGGGAAGGTTGAATTAGAGGAAGTGAACCCACATTTGCGTGGAGGGAGAGTAGAAAGCCGTTTAATAAAAACCACTCCCAGTTCACCCGTCCGAGATTCGAACCTCTCTCTATCTCCTCTCCTCAGCAGTCGAGCTTAACATGACTAGCGCGTTAGCCAACTACGCCACCGAGGCGGGTAACATTCCATAAATAGTTCCTCTACTGTCTCTCCTCGCTAAAACGGGTACATTTCCTCTAAATTTCTACCTTTCTAATCCCTACCCTAATAATGTAAGTATGTGGATAGTCCGGAAGGGTAGTAAGGTGTATAGCAAAATAAAAATCTGTCATGGTTTGTGTTGTCTGTGGTCCTCGTGGAACGGTGGGTTAGTTGGCGATAAGACTCCGCGTTTAATGACATATGTTATTATCACGTTTCTTCTGGTGTCATGTGTGTTGCATTCCAATCCACACACGGGATACTACGCCTTGCCTTGTGTTACATATGTGGCACCTGCCTGGCCGGTGTTGCCATTTCTCATCTCGCAGTGTTGACAGATCTATAGGTAGTTGCAAAACACCGAGGTACCGTACTGCTTTCCTTATGTTTTAATTCTTAAGTTTAGACAAACTACAAACTAACTACTAACGAACGTGTGTGTTTTATATATATAAAAGCATGCGTTAACTCTCTTATGCGTCTGAGTTCCGTTACTTACAAATGTCGTACACCCGGGAAGATCGGAGTTCGAACCCCGGTTGGCTTTTCCTAAATGGTTTCCCACCTTCCCTCGACGCTGATCTAGGCAGATTACCTCTAGAGTGCTTCCTTCCTCATCCTTACCCTCTTAGAGTAATTAATTATCATATAGGTCTATGCGTATATCCTGAACAGGTAGTAAGACGCAGTGTTTAAGAATTCCTACAGCAGGGGTCGACCACTGACCAATACAACCGCCATTTTCAATCGATCGCGTAAGAAAACTACAGCTTCATTAAAAACCACTCTTTGTGTTAACTCCCAAATATGTCAAGTACTTCGAAACAATATTTGAAATTGATCAAAATAATCTTGATCGGTCATAATCGGTAAAGAGGAAATGAAACTGTCTAATATGTAAACAAAAATTTTATGTTTGGTATTTTTTACTTTGAAAAGGTGAGAACTTAAGTATTTGAGGAAGTTTGATTTTGAGGAATAAAAATTACATAAATAGAACAAAAACTAGCAAGACTAGAGTGGAGAAACAATGCGTTATCGCGTTGTTATCGGGTTGATTGGGAATCAGAAAGGTTGCCGACGTGTATCAATGGGCACGCGGATAAACTCTAATCTACCCTCTATAAACCAGACAATACGAGACTAATGCCTTTGTACATGAGTGTGGTGCCCACCATATATTAATTTTCATATGTTTCTATTTTTTTAATTTAAAGCAGAGGTAGGTAAGCTTTGCGATTTTTGAAATATTTCATGTAGATGCTGGCGCTTTCATTTGTTAAAATTATTATTAGCACCGCGTATTACTACCCGTTCGGGTTATACGCACTTACGCTAATGTGTAATGTTAGGGTGATTGTGAGATGAAATGGAGGACCTACAGTTTAACGTGGAATCCGAACCACGGTCGAGGCCTGGCATTCCCCACATTCACAAGATGTCTTGTCAGAGGTGAAGGAAGGGTTTGGTAATCAGATAAATCTGTGCTGGGACCGAGGATTGAACCCCGGCCGCATTTGTTAAAAACGGCTACTCTAAAGTAAAACTGATTCTTTGATATATCCCACCTCCTGGGCCGCCCACACCTCAACAACAACAAAATGTTTAAAATTAGGTGTACGCATTTTTTCAACAAACTGCTATGTAGGTACTGAATGTTTTTACACACTCTAAAAGAACAACTTGAAACTTGTTAGAGTGAGAGGGGAGGTAGTTTTCTGTTAGCAGGTTGGTAAATACATGTTGAAAAACTACAATAGAATAAATACAAATAAATGTTTCATCAGATTGTCATGGAAAGAGCCTTTTATATGAAATAAATATAAATTTAGAGTTGCTAACATTTACAAAATTTCACAACACTATTCATTTTACAGCAGTAAAAATCACTTATAAATAAGACGTGACTTTGCGAATGATTACATTATGGTAATATTTAACACTATTAACAGTATAATAATACTTGTGGGCACGTGAACAAAGGTGTCAGTATAATTTTTTTTGGATTGCTGGTGACGTGGAGGTTAAGACTCGAATCCCGACAAGGTATACTGGATTTTTTTACTTCAATCCTTTTCCACTCTTCCTCTATGCAAATTTGGAGCACAAACATTTTGAGCTGCAAAATAAGGTTTTTTACATGGTGGTCTAACTATACAAGAGTACAGAATCAGAATCAACCCATATTTTTTTTACCCATAGCTGACAATTCTAAGAATTCTAGATAAAACTACTTTTTACTAAACTTGTATTTACTAAACTTTTTCCAGTTGCGTATCTCTTCAAGCGCCATAAACTAGCCAACCTACCCCTTTCAGCTCTTCACATACAAAGGAAATATTAATACCTGCTTTCTGGTAAAGCATAAATGGCCGTTAAAATTTTTAATAAGGACTTAGCTTAGCAAAACTCTGACAAATGGCAAGAAAGACAATTACATTACGTAAAAATCTGCGTTAATTTGCTTATCAGATTTACTACTATACCAAAATATGAATAATTAAACTCAATGGTACGTTTGAAATACATTGCGTACATCTGGGGTTATTACAACAGTTTGGGAAACACTGACTTAATCAAACGTCAGAGGATGATGTACTCCTCAACTGTTACTTTTGTTATGTAATTTTCAATCACTTTAAGATAACTTTTGTCAAGATTGTTTAATATACGTTTATTTTAGGCTATCTTTGTAAAAGTGTCAGTTTAGCTACCTCATGGTTGGAGCTTGGAGTGGCCATGTTGGTATAACATGTTGATGTATGTTGATGTTGAGATAGTCCCTTGAATAAGTGATGCGAAGTGGTAATTGTACACATACAGTCAGCATAATAAACACTTCCTTACGTGACAGAATTAATGAAAGGTATAAATAAAGGAGGGGGAAGAGATAGTAAAAATAATCATTCCCCTTTGCTAGTTTTATTTTCTAAAGCTACGCATCAGTGGGCACGTGGACTATATTTCAGGCTCATCTAAAGTAGGATCCTGTTAGGAAGGATCTTGAGAAAATACAAACACATATTTTTTTGCAGTAAACATTGATAGCATTTTACTATATTATTATTGTTATAGGTATCACCTGGCAAACGTTCTTAATCACGGTTGAGATCAACAATATAAATAGTCCAATTTTCATAAGAAAAGTTAAAAAAAAAGAGCTAAATATTGGTAAGCTGTGACCATATTATTATTATTATTATTTAGGTATTAATAATATCCCTCAAAAATGACAACTGCAGGTAGATAACAAGACTGGACGTATTTATACGTGAAAATAGCTCTAGTAGCTTTTCTAGCTATCTTCCTATGAAAAGTGGACTATACTTTTAACTCACGACGCATTTATAAAACTAGGATAAATAGGTTATATTCTGTGAATTAATATTTATAAATAAAAAATTACTGAAACCCGCTTTGGTGGCCGCATGGTCTAAGGCGTCACTATTGCAGTAGGCTGCCAAAGATGGAAAGATCAAGATTCGAATCTCGGTTGGGTGTACTGAGATTTTTTCTAAATAGTTTTTCATTCCCACGTCATGGAGTTGCGGGCAAACTTAATCTAAATATATTCAGAATTGATAAAAATAGAATCAATAGAAAGAGCAAGGTAAGCTGCGAAATTAAGTTGAGAAATGAATTATAAAGATAATATTGAGTTAACTTGTCAGAAAGAGTGTATATTTTAGAATGATTGTGATAAAACAATTTGAATAAAATAATAATATAGCCTTCCTAATCCCTAATATTATTAGCGTAGGTAATATATAATCGTATAGCTGAAATGGGTAGTAAGTAAGACGCGATTCTAACAAAAAAAACTGAACACAAATGGTGCAATTGTAAAAATTAAAGGTAAGTAATTCAAGGCGAGGCGCCACCGATGCCGACTAACCGGTAAGCTCGTGTTGCTGGTGCGACCTACGGATGTCTAGTAATGGCAACTTGTCCGACGACTGTATGACTAACTTCTCTCAGACTTGGAGGGCCCTAATAAGGTGTAGGCAAGACTCCCAGCTCTCCCATTGGTCCATCTCATCTCGGTGTTGCTGGCCTCCAACCACAGTCGGCCCACTTTCAGCCATCACGCCAACGTTAATATATTATACCACATAGAATATCGCTGCACTCAACTTATCTTGCACTAGAGGTCTAATCTTTAAAAAAAATAAACATGCATGGTTTCATCTTCAAGAATGATTCCTGGACATTTAAAACAAGTTTCTCCCCCCACCTCCCTCCTCTTCCGCCTTCATTTAAAGTGGGACGCTTTAATTTTTTGTATTGCCCTTTAGAAGTTGCTACAGCCTAGTTTTCATAGTAAGAACCTTATCTGACAGTTATAAAAGTTACTAGATCTACGTTCATGTATTCATACGTCATGTGATCTGCATTTGATACTTCTGATAGATACAGTGATATTAATACTTATAAAATAGCACTAATAATACTATAGTTTTGTTGACATCTATTTCTGTTTCCCGCCCGTGGCCTGGGCCAATTATTTATTCAAGTCATAAATTTTCCACTACCATCTTGCTAGGCCTGTCATAGCTTCATGTGTCTTATAATCTAACTTAAGACTAGGACAGTCACCACTTACAGTCCACACCCGTTAATCTATCATTATCAATGTGAAAGGGTAAACCCACATTTCACCAATGATACATTTTTCGGCCATATCGAGAATCGAACCTGGGACCCTTGGCTCAGTATACAGACACGTACCGACTGAGCTAAGGTAATAATATTATCAATGCTGACTGAAAAAAAGTTTGTATTTCCTTAAAGTTTATTTTTTGCCAAAATCCTATTGTTACTCTTCTTGAACTTGGATAATGGGTCATCATGAGACAAAATACAAGTGGTCAGAAAGACCGACTACTGAGACCCGCACCGGAGGGCATATGGACTAAAAAGCGTTATCCTCAACTAGTTTGGTCTGCTGGTGATGGAGTAGTCGGGACTAAAATCCTTGTAGAGTGAGCAGAGGACTTTTTCCCCCCTTACGCCTTACGCAGTTTTTGGAAGAGGTCTTATCTGCGATGACTCGTGGTGGAGTCGCCCGAAAGATGTTAAGGATGTTTTTTTTTCTTCAAAATTACGTACTAATTACACTAATGAGCTAGGGATGAGGAAGGTTTAATTTAGAGGAAGTGTATCGGTTTTTTTATATGCTTAGCCCATTTAGTTAATAATGTAAAAATAAACTAAACAGTAATCCAGGCATGTATAGCCTTTCCCCGACTGAGGGTCGCATAAGTTCTTAAGGAATTGATCGGAGGCCATTTATGAAAATGAATAGTGGCTAATACCTAAACATAAAAACAGCGTGGACAAAGGATTATTTATTTTTTGAAAATACATACAAAATTACATACAAAATTATACTTGTGAATCTGGAAAACTTCATGGATATTAGTGAGCATTTACGTCAGCTTCAAAAGTCTAATTTGTTGTTTATTTCTAAAATTTGAAGTATTTCAATTTGAGCTGGCGGGCAGCACAGAACGAACTCGGCTGCAAGTGGCCCACGATCCACGGGTTGGACATGCTTAGCTTGATCTAAAAGGAAGTATTGGAAGCATTTGATAAATTTTTAGATTAACTTTATAATTATTAAATAAATTAAAAACTATTTTTTACTAAGTTAAATTGTATTGACTTTCAATCAATGTTGGTGGTCAAAAGTGGGCTTCTATATAAAAAAAAGTCAAGGTTTATTAGCCTTAGTATGGCGAGGGAATATAAAAACCAGTAGTAACCATCCCTTCAATCGTCAATTTTAGAATGTACTTTATTTTTCCAGGATTAGGGTATGGTAGCCCTACAGCCGTAGTCATTATTCTGTATGCATTCCATTTTTGTGCAATATCTTTGTGTCCTTAATCACGTGATATCGTAACAACCAATGGTTAATACATATATATATATATATACACACACGTCAAATTGAATTCGTAGAAATGAAACAAATACAGCAGATTATGTAAGCACAAACAACATTTTCACTAAAAAATGTATAGTGCCTGTACTTAAAATAACGCTATTAAAGTTTTCTTTGAATTGATATTAAAGGTAGATATTAAATATAGGCCCTATAATTAGTTTAGAAAATGACGACCATTTCATTTTGATTCGCACATCAATGCTCGTTTGTTCATCTAACAGTGATTGGCTTCTCGTATCTACTATTAACGATAGTGTTGTGGCCACAGGATTTTAGCACGAAATCTCTATCTCACAGCTTATAGCTAGGATTCAATAGTTTTAATTTAGTTTAGTTCTCCATATTTCTCTTGTAAAATGAAGATTATTTTTGACTATTTCTTTTTTTCTTTACTGAAATAAAATAAAGCCATAAAGTCCAAGAGACACTCTTAAATCTGTTGAAGCTTTTATTTCTCTTCAGAATGCTCCTTTTAATTGCTGATAAATTAATTCATTAAGACGCACATGTTTTGGTCTATCTTTCGGGTACTGTGGTGGCCTGTTAATAAATTTAAAGTTGATTCAACTTTTACGGAGTGCTAAGGGGTAGTGTTTCCAGTCGATGTTTATAAACTAGGTGTTTGTTGTGCATTTGAAATTTGAAATTTATAAGGGTTTAATTAATTATTAATTTCTCCTATTTAATATGGTGGTATGGGCCTACATAGTTATGAACCCTCAATAGCTCCACTTGGTATGGCTTTGTTTTTTCCTAAATGTTTTCCCACTCTGCCTTCACGCAAATGCAGATACATTGCTTCTAATTTCTACCATACACATTTATACCACATTAATGTAAATATTTGCACAACCTGAACGAATACACGGTGCATGAAAATAACAAAACAAATTCTTCATGTAGACGCCACTTATTTGATATCAGCAATGTCCATTTATTTATGTGCACTACGTCTTACTGCCATGTAAGGCTCTTTCAATGGTGACGTAGACGCTGACGTACTAGGGTGTTAAGGTGCCTACATCTATTTAAATAAAATATAAATGAAATATTTCTTACCTTTTAAAATTATTTTACAAACTCAAATACCTCTTTAATTTAACTATTATTTTAGAAACATAGATTCTATTTTCTGAACCACTAGTATTGTCACAATGCATTGAATTATTTCTAGTACAACCAATTTTCCTCCCCTATTTTTATGATACTTATTTAAATTTTATAATATTCACATTTAAATAAAATAAATGACACGCCATATTGTAGAGTTTGTTATTTTATCACTCATTGCTAATTGACTCTAGTAGGTAAATGGCAAAATCCGCGCAGGCCTGCAGGACATGATCTCATCATAGCATCCTCTGAGACCGTCAGGGACGTATGTCCTTTATTCGTGGGATCGTGACGTCATCCTCGTGGTCAATCTTCCAATTCAAGACAATCAGTGGCTAAGCATGTGTCCAGTCACTTATCGCGGTCAGAGCCATCCCCAGCAGCTGACTGGACTGACATGAGCAGTGTGTAAGCACACAAATGTCACGTACGTGCTTACGAGCTTATCTCAAGGCCAGTTGACCGGGAAATTATACACACGATTAAACTAAGATAAAACTTAGAGGCAGGGCCTTAACCAGCTAAATCTGTCCACCTCTCAACTTCTTAGCACTTAATTTTATTATAAATTGAAGAAGGTACGAGGGAAAAGGAATGGAAATAAATAAAAGGGTACGAACACAGTAAGGGTTTTACAATGACAAGATCACAGCTAACACTTAAAATTGCTGCCACTGGACAAAGAGGTAACAAAATCTATCGTTATCTCTAATTTTCTCGATCTACGTTTCGTTCTATAGGAATTCATCTGGAGGGAGTGTGAAAAGCGAGACGCAACATCCTAAAAGAGGAAACCAAAAACACAAAAGGGAAAAAGAAAATTGGTAAAGTATGATAAGACACACAGAAAAGAAACTTTTTTTAGCATCGTGTCTTACCATCCGTTCGGGTTATACGCTTATGTATTAATTAAGCACATTATTATTATTATTATTATTATATCACCGCGTCTTACTACCCGTTTGGGTTATACGCACTTACGCTAATGTGTAATGGTAGGGTGATTGTGAGCTGAAATGAAGGACCTACAGTTTAACGTGGAATCCGAACCATGGTGGAGGCCTGGCATTCCCCACATTCACAAGATGTCTTGTCAGAGGTGAAGGAAGGGTTTGGCAATCAGATAAATCTGTGCCGGGACCGGGGATTGAACCCCGGACCCCCAGCGTAGAAGTCTGACACCTTACCCCTAGACCGCCAGGTCACCCAATTAAGCCAATGATTTTAGGTATTAGTGAGGATATGTAGGGTGTGTACCTGCATTCGCATGGAGGTAGAGTGGAAAACAGTTTTGGAAAAAACCCTCCCTCGGTGCACACAGAATTATTAAAGAATGTGTGATTTTTGTTTTAACGTTATATACCCTTAAAACGCGCTGAATAAAACGTAAATTCACCAATATGGGAAATTCTATCTTGACCTTCCGTGACGTCACAAGTAGACAACGTCCTTAAAACTGCAAAAAAAAATCTCCCTATCGAAATCGGACTGTAACTAAACTACGCTCATCCGCGAGGAGACGGGATCTACACAACGCACTCTTTACCGAGAAGTCTCAGCGACAAACGTGATACAATATATGTCCTCCATTGTTCGCCCGGTTCTTGGAGCATAAGACGTGACGTCACGGGCGGTGTAGCCTTGCCAGTCTGTGGTGAAGACGGAGAAACGACAAGCAACCATTTATTAGGAAACTACAGTCGGGAACTGGAGAGAAGGAGAGTTTGTACTCACTGATTTGGACTGAGAACTGGAAAATGATTGCGATAGGATGTTTCTTCTGTCATGGCTAAATCACTTGAAACAAAACTCCAAACATACACGATTTAGAGTGAAAAGGAATCTGATGAAGGTTATTGACGCTGACATAAAAATGTATCGTCCAAAATTTGCTCCGCAGATGAATCATCCTCGATATCAATTTCAACAAAACAGTTCTACCCATTTTGAAATGCTTACATATACTCAGCTCCAAAACGTTAACCAACCTTGTAATTCTAATTTCATCGCTACACAACATGGTAATTTTTTTGTTCAACGACCCACAAGCGCAGACCAACAATTTAAGTCTGATTGGGTTTTAACTTACCTCAGTTTCGAGACCTTTTTCTGACAATTTTTTGAAGGGAGCTACCGCCTCGGTGGCATAGTTGGCTAACGCGCTTGTCGTGTTGAGCTCGACTGCTGAGGACGGGGAGATCGAGGTTCGAATCTCGGTCGGGTGAACTTGGGGTGGTTTTTCCTAAAAAGTTTTCCACTCTCCCTCCACGCAGATGCGGGTTAACTTCCTCTAATTCAACCTTCACAATTCCTAATCCATTAGCGTAATTAGTACGTTTTATTATTATTATTATTATTTGCACCGCCTAGCTCTCATTTGTGTTATTTGTAATAGTTTTTAAATATTTATTTCGGCCTAGGTGTATATAGAGAGAAAAATGTTCCATATCTTCCTTCCTTTTTAAAAAAAATCAGTCAGTGTGTACTTAGTTTACCTTGATGGATTAAGCCTCGTCCACGTACATCGTAAGCTCTGTATCCTTACGAATTATGCGCTTTTCTTTGTGGATTAAAGAAATCTTTTGAAATACGAATTGCCACGTTAACATTGCAGGGGAATCATCAGCCCTCTTTTTAGTATGGTGAAAGCTCAATGGACAAAGGAAATATACATTCTTTTGGTAGATTCTGTTTAAAAGTATTCTATTGGTAAAATTTAATTTCAAACCATTTGATGGTTTTCAATTTCATAATTATGATTGCACGGAAAGCATACAATCGTTGATTTTAAGTTCGGAACAAGATGACATATTATTTGTATCGATTAAGGTGGCCTAATCCCAATATTGGTACTATATATAGGCCTATTAATAAATATTTTATTGATCCTTATTTAATTTATTGTAATATTTAATAAAAGTTACCAACATAAAACTTGTACTATGTTAAATATTATTAACTTATTACTTTTATCCTTACCACGCAATTAATGTGATATTTGCACTCACATCAATAAAAATGTGTTAAGTAAAAATTGTTGTAAGCATAATTAATACCAATCCCCCTTGAATTTTATTTTTTAAATTTACTCTTTTTTCCCATGATCAGGGTATGATAGCCCTAAAGTTATAGTCTTTAAGTTGATATGAATTCCAATTTTGTGCACTTTCTTCGTGTCCTTAATCACGTGATATCGTGCCGACCAATGGGAGAACATAGCAATGTGTCCAATCGCATTCGTAGAGATAATTTTATTTGTATAGTGCTTATTCTTTAAATAACGCTATTAAAGTTTTCTATGAATTGCTACTGAAGGTAGAAGTAAACATATGATACGTTTAAAAAATGGCGACCTTTCATTTCGATTCGCACATCAATGCTCATTTATTTGTCTACACATAGAAATTCATAACGATAGTCCTTAAGAAATATTGTTCTATTTATTTGAGGTATTTAACGTGCACTTTCTAAACCGATTGAGTATATCAGTACATGAGAATTTCTAAGAACGAGAGTGAAAGAACCTATCAATTTTGCCCGGAAAGGTACTTTCCCATACCTTCCAGGTTCCTTGCACATGCCACAATCGACATCGGACCGGCGGTTTTAATTCCCCTCCGAAGGAAGTTGTACTACGGATTTTTTTTATCACCCAGGAAAAATCCGTCGACCTCGGCTCGGTTAAGAACTTACAAATATCGAGTCCTGAGGCGAGAACTTTACCCCAAGATCAGGAAGGTCATCAGTAAACTCCTAATGGCTCCTAAGGCCTGGATGTTTGATCCCACCTTCCTCCTTCAGCCACTCCAACGGCCACCTCTTATTACTATAGACCAGGCATGCCAAACTTGCGGTCCGATCCATACCTAATTCTGCGCGGCAGCAAAATAAAATGCGGCCTGATTCAACTTATTATAAACGTTGTAGAAACACGCCATTTGAAATTATGACAATTTGAAATTATTGATTACTGGTTATTTGAGGAAAATCTAGCAATTTTTACTCTTTATTCCTTAGAGGTCGATTAACAAAAAGTGTTAAATTTGCGCACAGAATACTTTAAATATTTGTCAGCACAAAGTGTATGAATACAATTTGTTTGAAAAGACCCAAAAAACCTGAAAGATCGTGACTTACGGACACGCATATGTCATCAATTATAAAAGTGATTTCAATACAATATTCCAAGTCTAGTACACTCTTGCTAAAAAAACCTTTAAAATATCTGGGTAAAAATTGAGAGTAAAACTCTTAAAATTTGATATACTATCTTAATAATTTGTAATAATAGGGATTTTAAAATTGAGATAGCGACATATATGAATTTTCTGAAATGTGGCCCCCGCAGAATTTAAAATTTATAATGGGGTCCTTATGACCAAACGAGTTTGGCCCATGTTTTTATGATTACTTGTTTTATGTTCGACCTTGTAGTACTTCCCTCAATGCATAATGATATACTTCTTTAAACGTATTTCCTTTTCAGAATCAGCTTGGAGCTCTTCACAGTCGCCGTAAATGTAAATCATACGAGCAGAAATGTAGTCAGTAGTTGGAAATAATTGCATAATTGTATGTTTCTTTAATGACCTTGAGACACTCTGGCAACAATTTTAGCCTGGAAACATTTCCAAGTAATTTGTAGGTACGCGTTCATTTTAATAACAAAAAATGGTAGAGTAAGGCGATGAAACTATAATACGTATAGTTTGTATTATGCCGAATGCGATTTAAACTTTTCATTCAATATATTTTAAAGATCTCCACCACTATTAGCCTGAAAATTGCGAAATTTTAATCCTCTCAAGTCCACTCACCAGGTGTTGAACCCTGACTTGCTAAGAGTCTACCAAAATAGTTTTGCGGTCAACACTACTGGAACATATTCTTTTTATTGGTTTCCCACTCTACAGCTCCACGCAAATGCGAATACATTTCTTCTACATTTTGACTTCTTCCTCTGTACCTCATTATTCAGTACTCATTATTCATTAGTATGGGCCTAACTATACACCAACCCCGAGCGGCTAGTCAGACGCAAACTACGTAAAAAAAAACCACTATCCCAGTCGACATCTTCAAGAGTTTGTGGGTGTATGTTCCTAAATGATTCCCAAATCTCCCCCCATACGAATAAGGATACACTTGCTATAAATTTTGCCTTCTTAATTCATAGTACCTCATTAGTATAGCTCTAAATATAAACAAAGCCCAAATGGGAAAAACCTTGAAAAAGTTCAGTCGAAAATCTTAAACAATTGGGGGGGGGGAGGGGGGGGAGAGGTGTATTTTCCTAAACGATTTACCAATCTTTCTCCCCGAAAGTGCATGTAGATTTGTTCTAAATTCTACCTTCCCCCCTCCGTGTCCCAGTAGTGTAATTCGTATGGATACGAATTTGTATGGATCAAAAAGATAGTAAGAGACGGTAAAAAGTATATCTATACGTTTTCCAGTCTAGAAGTTGTTCAATCTTATATTATACCTTCCTCGAATGCAGTCATAATTCCAACCGAGTAGCATTCTGCACGAACTTGAGTTGTCCAAAAAAAGTTATCGTTATTAAATGGTGGCCTTGGAACCAGCAACTACTCTCTGAGAGACTAGTAATGGCGACTGATTATGTAGTTCTGGCCGGAGCAGATAATTATTGATGTCCGCGAGCAGTAATAAAACACCTTTACGTGCGCTGATTGAACAAGGACAAACTTACACGTCAATAAACTTAATCAATAAGAAATACTTCTCTAACTTGGTTTCAACAAATGTTGCTATTTCTGTTAAGACTGTATAAATATGGCTCAACCAACATAGCATTTTGTACACGCCTGTTCTAAGCTGAGTGGCTAGGAAAAACATCCATGGGGGCTCTAGCATATGCATTCAGGAATTGAACCCTGCAATATTGATTTAGATTTAATCATGCTACATTGGATATCATCTATCAGAGAGCTGCATGGCTACTGTTGGAAAACAGCGTTGTCATTCTCTTGTTTTCGTGTGATCAATCTTCCATTTTAGGTGTGAGTGTAGGGGACATGAAGAAGGGCAATGTCTTTTGCAGTTGTATAAAGACTTGTTTTTTCTTTTGTCAAAAGATATAAAATATTTCTCCAGTGGAAACATAAAGTTAATTTTCTGCTCATGGTGATATCAACACTTGTTGAATATTTACCAAGGTTGTTCTGGAATCTAATGACAAATTTTTCTCTTCATTTAAAAAGTTTGTCAACTAATGTTGCTATACTCATGACAGATATTCAACAACTGTTGATATCACCGTGTGAAGAAAATTAAACTTTATATTACTACTGGATCAATAGTTGATTTATTTTGACAAAAAAAAAGGTGTAGATATAAAAAAACTTAAAAAAAACTTGACCCTTTCTCGCGTTCTCTATATTCCCACTTTAAAATAAGACAAATTTCGCAACGCTGGCTCGTAGATGTTGCCAATAGCTCCTGCTTACCACAGCACACACCTTCCGACATAACTGAAAGTGAGAATATTTGACAACAGTTAACCAAGAGCGAGAGAGCTTTTTTCAGTAAGACCTGCATGCAGTTTGCGCAGCGCTGTTATTGAGTGTAGCGCCTAGCTACATTGAAACTACGGTAGAAAGAGCCTTTTAAAAGATATAAACCTGTTTGTGGTCAACATTGATACAATTGTTGTTTATAGTAATATTAATTTTTCTATATTTATACTATTTAACTAAATTAACAGCTGTAGATCGTATGACTGGAAGAGTGAATATATATTATGAGAGATATTTTAGTAAATTTTGTGACTCACAGGCCATCGTTTTGTAAACAAAGGCAAATGTTGACTGTAGGGTTTAATTTAAATTCGCCATGGACTGAAGCAGTGTTTTTTAAATTTCATAGCGGTGGATATTTCATGATAAGTTTAGACTTTATAGTAATTTGTTTACAAAATACAGATGTTACATTTGAGTCTTTCTCCACAGGTCAGCACATTGATTTAGTTTTTTATTTTACTTTAGCACCATGTCTTACTATTCATTCAGGTTTTACGCACACGTACTAATTACGCTAATGAGTTAGAGATGATGAAGTATGATTTTAGAGGAAGTTTACTAGCATTTGTGTGGAAGGAGAGTGGAAAACTATTTAGAAAAAACCACCTTCAATACACCCGATCAGCATTCGAACCCAGATATCCCTGTAATCAGCAGTCTAGTCTAACATGAGATTGGTGATTTAAATTATTATTATTATTATTACTATTATGATCACCGCGTCTTTCTACCTGTTTGGGTTATACGCACTTAGGCTAATGTGTAATGGTAGGGTGATTGTGATATGAAATGGAGGACCTACAGTTTAACGTAGAATCCGGACCACGGTGGAGGCCTGGCATTCCACACATTCACAAGATGTATTGTCAGAGGTGAAGGAAGGGTTTGGTAATCAGATAAATCTGTGCCGGGGCCAAGAATTGACCCCGGACCCCAGCACAGAAGTCAAACACCTTACCCCTAGACCGCCAGGTTACCCTGATGATTTAGACGATGCGGCCACCGAACCAGGTCACACTGATATAGTTCTTATTTTAAAATGTGATTTAGTTCATGATGAGCTTGTACCCTCTTTATTTTTGTCACGGCGTCTTACTACCCGTTTGTGGTTCCGGTAATACGTATATTAACTAACTACGCTAATATGTTAGGGTTTGAGTAAGGTTGGATTTAGAAAAAATGTACCCGAATTTGCGCGAAGGATGAGTGCAAAACCATTTGTTTGAAAACTCAACTCAGCAAAAATCAATTTGAGCCCCATTACTCCCGTCATCGACAGTTCAGTCTATTACAAGAGTAATGCCTTAGAGGGCTTAGACCATTCAACCACAGGTGAGAGTGTACCCATTTTAACTAGATTGGTGTGTACTGCGTAGTGCGTGGTGGATTAATCAGTAACGGCGTGTTACCGACTAGTTGACACGGGAGAAGTTGGCTAATTAACTAATTACCGACGTTTTGGAATTGTGGTAGGATTTCGATAGCAAGGTACTTTTAGACAAGACTTTTTTCCGCTGTTAACACTGATAATATATTACTAATATGATGATGATTATTATTATTATTATTATTATTATTAGTAGTAGTAGTAGTAGTAGTCGTAGTATTATAGAGGCCTTGATATTATCTATCAAAAGTGTCAATTGCAGATCACATGACGTATACATACATTAGCATTGTTTTAGTAACTTTTGTAACTGTAAAAAATATTTATATTATAATCAGCTGTACAGTAATTGTGGTACATTTTATCCTAACTTGGCAGGCTAGGGTTCACTTCTAACAGATGCACTTTCTGAATCAGTGAACCCCACCAACACACGATGTACAAAATAAAGAAGTTATTTTAGCATCCTGTATTACTGCTTGTTCTGGTTATGCACTTGTGCGCTTATGCACTTTACACTGATACTTTTAGGTACACCGGACCGAGATTCGTACCTCAATCTACCCGTCGTCGGCAGTCTAGTCAACTGCGAGAGTAGCGCATTAAATCACATGGCCACCGAAGCGAGTGGTACCAACGGAAGTTCTAAAACAGACGCAACACCTCATAAGTGGACTGTGAAAGTGGAATTGAACACGGGACCCTTAACTTTGTAGGCAGACGCGCTACTGACTCAGCTAAGGAGTCGGATTGGTTATTCATATAACAGTATTCAAAGGTCCCGAGTTCAATCCCTGGTACTTCCAGATTTTTCTGTAAAGAATCGAGTCTAAAAGGGGGTCAACTCAGCCTCGTAAGGAAAAATGAGTGGCTACTTGAATAAAGAAGTAACAGCTCCGGTCTAGAAAACTGAGATTACTGGCTGGAAGGCTTGTTGTGATAACCACATTGCACCCTCTATCTGCAAATTTTGGCACTATCTTCGCCAACGTGTAGCGACTGCTCGGTTGGTATAGCTTGCTTGTGGGTTGACGCCTTGGAGTTTCTTTTAACGGACATAAAAATATTACGGAAAATATTAACTAATGTATTTTAAAAAAATATTTGCAAGCGCAATGTGCCATTATGTTAACCATGCTGGAGGTTGAGTTAGGAGGACGTCGCAAAGAAACCACATTCAATGGTTACTCTCAAGAGGGAACAGGCACGAAACCTGTTAACCTTTTATGGTTGCTGACTGCTGGAGTCGATTCGCCAGAGACTAATAATTTCAAACATGGTTATGGCATCCACGTCTCCAGTCAGCCGTTTCGTTCAAACATTCCTGCGAGCGAAGCGACCGGCCCAAGCACCAAAGAAGAAAGAATTTATTATTATTATTATGATTATTATTATTAGCACTGCGTCTTACTACCCGTTCGGGTTATACGCACTCACGCTAATGTGTAATGGTCGAGTGATTGTGAGATGAAATGGAGGACCTACAGTTTAACGTGGGATCCGAATCATGGTGTAGGCCCGGCATTCCTCACATTCACAAGATGTCTTGTCAGAGGTGAAGGAAGAATTTGGCAATCAGATAAATCTGTACCGGGACCAAGGATTGAACCTCGAACCCCCAACACAGAAGTCCGACACCTTACCCTTAGACCACACGTTTCGTTCTTATTTATAGAACTTGCACAGGTGGGCACGTGGTCATAGTCGTCAGTATCGTCATTCATTTCAAAATATGCTTTGCTCCAAAATGAAGAAGAAAAGCATATACATGTTCACATAGGATTTAAAACCTTAAATTACTTACATGTTTTATATATTAAAAATAACGTATGAACGATAAAATTAGCAGAATTTCAGTGATAGGTTGATTGAGGATTGTTTTAGTGGTTTTTAAAACTTTATAACTGCCATTTCCACTAGAAATACCGCAGAGGAAGGATAAAACAATATTCATTGAAGTCATTGAAGTATGTTACGTCACACCCTGTATATTCGTACAACCAGAAAAGTTGGTGAGACGCACTGAAATTTAAAAAAATCAATTAAGCTCATCAAAAGATTTTACCTTACCTGTGAGGTAAATATTAATGGCAACTTATGTGAATGAATATAATCAAACCTAAAACAATGGCTACAATATATCTGGAATATATATTAGGTGGTTGGATTTCTAAGACCAAAAATATTCAAACCTTTCAAATAATATTTAGATACTGATCTAACTCAAGCTGCTTTAAAGTTTATCGACCCTACCTTGTGATTAAAGTCCAGGTGGCAATCACTGGATGTAGCGTTTGGTTGGCCTAATTTGGGAACACACATGAAATATAAAACCTCGATAGATTCTAGGGTCAGGCTGACGACACCTTTGACCTACATAGGAACATCGATTTCGTTAGAATTCTTAATATATTGACACCTGTAGCCAGCGCTTTAACGTTTATGTTTACAGGGCAATATCCTGCCAACTGTCCCAGCCATTGTAAAGCTACATGTCACAAATAAGACTTCCCAACCTCTACTCAACTACATTATATTTTTGATTAATTATTAATTAATTGTCCATGCCCATTTCTCGCCACTACCCTGGGCTTCGTTACGACACTACGAGGTTGTCAAAATAGAATAAGTAATGTCATGTCACACGCTTCAGCGCAGATCTTATAGACGTGCTTTATCTCTTCTGACTGTAAGTCATTCACGAGCTAAGTTTACTTGGATGACAGCTCGAAATGTTACTAAAGTAATCCCTAATATATCCCTACGCCATCAGCTGACATCTATCACTTTGGATGACTGTAATGAAAACAGATGGTAATATATTAATGGGATAGTTAACCACAGTAATTTAGGCCAATATTATTTATATATTTATTTGAGGTCGGACACAAAGTTTATTTATACTTTTATTTCACTTAAAAAAAATATTCAAACCACTTTCACAAAAACTTCTAACGAACATAGCTTCAAAATGGCGACTGACGAATCTAAACCATATGATTGAACCCAACGGTAAACAAGTTTTTTTACAAAGATGCAGACACGCAGTTGATGAAGATATTTTATTCAGTTAAATATTTCAAAATACGATAAAATAATCATAAAATCATTTAATGTATGTAAAAAAAATTACAAGAATGTTCTCGTTGCCAAGTAAATACGATGCCTGTATTAACACGTATTGATGTGTGCACTATATTAAACATAATCAATAACGTTCCAAAACGAAAAATAAGTACTTTTAATTATGTTTAAAATATTGTTTCGAGTTGGATAAAAAGAAATTATTTTAAAAAAATAGTATGAGAAAACTTAAGTTTACGTTATTTTAAATGTAATATATAACAGGTAATTAAAGATATTTACATTTATAACAAAACTCTGATATTTTACAAGTGTTGGCAACCCAAAAACTAAACATTTGATTTTCAAACTGTCATCCAGTTAAAAACCTATCGTGAACGGAAATATAAGTGCGTTGATTCTTGACGATATGTGTCAATAAAATGAGCTCAAATCCTTAAATTTATCTTGCAGCACACATAACAATTTATATCTCCTGAAAGGACAGCCTGAGGTCTATATGTCAATAAAATGTTTAAACATCATCGTGATGTAAAAAGGGATGCACGAAGTTCGCCCTGTGCAGTTGCCCTTTGGTTTGTACGAGTGTACTGTACGCGCAGTCCGCCAATCACAACGAATTGCCGCCACTATGTTGGTATTTGCTTTCTACTTTCAGGGTAAGCTCTTTTGAAGTTAATTATTGGCATTTCGGTCGTTTAGTTTTTACAAGCAAGTTTTTTCCATTTTTTATCATATTCTTTGGATGATTTTACGTTAAAAATGGATTTATCTGATTACCAAACCATTCCTTCATCTCTGACAGGACGTGTATTAATCACAACTTGTGAATGTGGGGAATACCAGGCCTCCACCGTGGTTCGGATTCCACGTTGAACTGTAGGTCCTCCATTTCACTCTCACAATCACCCTACCATTACACATTAGCGTAAGTGCGTATAACCCGAACGGGTGGTAAGACGTGGTGCTAATAATAATAACAATAATAATACGTAAAAAATATTTTGGCTTTTTATTTACGACCAATCATATATATATATATATACATGATTTTTTTTATTCATTTAAAACAAAACGTCATTTCTTGCCGTCATTTCTCATTTGGTTATATTTTAAAATATATATTTCATTTTTGGTCAATCAGATTTCAAGAAAATCCCATTCCTCGTAAAGCTAGAAATGCAGTATAAAAATAATTTGGCAACAAAACTACGTTTTTTTTTTTATAAATAAGGATATTCTATTTAGTTTGTAAAATAAAAAATATGTACAGATCGTAGTTACATAAACAAAAAAGCAACAACAGGATTTTACACTTTTATGCATGAAATTCCGAATTTTCTTTCATCCTGGCTTAGAAATGAGGTTTCAGGCAAATAGGAACTATTTATTTATTTATTTTTGTAACTTCTGGAAAAGTTTGTCCAGGAAGAGAAAGGGAAGGGGAGTGAAAATCATAAAACATTACTAAACGGTGAGGGGGCTAGGGACGGAGAGTAATGTAAAGGTTTGGGAACTTCTAATGTATCAGATTGCTGGTGATGGGTTGAGGTTCGAATCGTTGCCAGGTACACATGGAATTCTCTTTAAATTTAAAGTCACAAAATTACCGTTCGGGTATTAATTACATCATACAACTTACCCAAAAATCAAAATTTGGTAAGTACATTTTACCCAAGCACCCCCCCAATGATAGCTAGAACTTCTTGCATCAAAACAATACCCATATTTACTGAGCTTGGAACCACGAAGCCATAGATCAGCTCGCGAATAGAATGTTGCTAAGCAGTTTTCAAAGATATGTTAGTAGTCTGGTGCTTTAATTTGCGAGTAACCGGTTTAACAGCTTCAGGTTTCCTTCTTTTTTGTTGCTCTCCGTCGTGTTTCTACGTGCTGAGTTCGCGATCCAAGCTTGAAAACATAACACCCGGAGATCAGATTCTGTCTGATCGCTGCACAGAGGACTGTTTCCCATATCAGTTGCGCAAGGTCAAATAACCACGACAAACTTGTCCATATGAAACACCCCAGAATTATTTCTAAAAACCCTTTTCAAACTGTGGCCCAAAACAACTTTACAATTTCTGGTATCCTTTGTTCAGTTCGAGTAAAATATCTTAACCAGTTTTTAGTTTTATGTCATTTCAAATGGATCATCCCGTACTAACATGTGGTTTAGGGGTACAAGGTATTGCTGTTTAGTGAGCTTTGCCGGTCGATCTTATACTACCCGCTTCGATGATCGAATGGTTTTAAGGCGCCACTCTCTCAGTCTATTTGGCTAATGATGATGGAGATATTAGGGTTCGAATCCCGGTTTAGTGTACTGAGATTGGGTTTTCCTAAATGGGTTTCCACTATCCCTCCACGCAAATTTGGAGACACTTCCTCTAAATTCAACCTTCCACACCCCTAACACATTAGTGAAGTTAGTATATAGGTGTATACCCTGAACTGGTAATAAGACGATGGTTCTCAACAGTGGCAGATCCAGGGGGAAACAGGAGGGGCACCACAATACAAATGATTGTATTGATAACTAACATCCTTCTGAAAAAATTAATATCTCAATAAGAAAATTAACTTTAATGGATAAAGATAGGCTATATAAAAGCGTTTTTGAGTCGGTCAATAAATAATGAACTATTGCATTATAAATGATAAAGAACATTTTGTTTCATAAAATATAATTACCAAACTTAATATCCAAATCTTTTAGATGAGACAATAGAACTAATTTAAGTTTTCGCGGATGTCTTCCAGCAAATAGATTTAGAGCCTCTTATAGGGATTATTTCAATATTTGTATCTATATTGAGCATGGCCAAACCATTGAGTCATTCTTGACCTATTGTTGATCTTAAGTAGGTTTTAATGCTATCTCTTTTCTGTAGAGGTAGCAACTGGTATCGCACAGATAGTTTTCAATACGCACTCAATGTTTAGCAGTGGCGGATTTAAAAATGTTGCGCCCCCAAGCACAATTATAATACGCGCCCCCCACTCCCCTCCTAATTTTTTTCGAGGGTTTTAGAAGGTTTTGGAGGAAAGAGGTCTTTGGAGGGAGGGGGGTAGGAAGTTAGTATTCGAGAAACTATTTATACAAAAAATAATCAGGCATGTACATGCCCTACAGTAGTTTTAGTTAACATTATGAAAAAGGGGAGATTGACGTCACTTACAAAGTAATTGCAAACTACAGTTATTTTAAAAGAAATATAGTCGTTCTGACTTGAACGTGAACTATTTCAATAATGTTAGTAAATAATTTTTAAACGTAATTATTAAAAACAAAAAATTAAAATAATGTTATCCAAAATGTGCCACCTCCTAAAGCCGCCACCCCTAGACCCGTGCCTAGTGGGTATATAGTGTAAATCCGCTTCTGATGTTTAGTAACACAAACGCAAATCTGTAAGATTTTATTGACTTATCGACTTTTTCAAATCTCTTTTTATCAAGAATTCTCTCCATAATTTGATACCTCGGGTAAGGGTAAGACGCAGAATGTGGAAAAAACATATGGGGGCCGCATTTCAAATAAAATTATTATGCTCACCATTTCTGGTTTAGGAAAAAAACATCATTTTAAAATCCTTACTAATATAAAGGTAAAATTAATATGATAGATGTATAAGACTTATCCTTTATTTCTCCCCAAAAATACGAAAACTTGTATTCTTTATCAATGTTGTATTAATTAATATATTATGTTGAAATAATTTTAATAATAATGATAATAATAACTAATGATAACAAATGCGTGTCCATAATAATAGAAAACAGCTTTTTACACTTAATATCATATGTGTTACCAAATATTTCGTATTTTGGATGTTCAAACTCAATAATTTTTGGGAATCGATTACTTGTGTTTTTAAGAAATGGTGCATCAAATGACCTCAAACAATGCCCAATTTCCAAACGTCATCATCCCAAATTGTTTATTTATATAAAGTTCAGAGAAAGAATAATCGGGTCACATTATATGTTGGTTCATCAAAAGGTCCACGTGGGCCGCACAGAATCATGGATCTGTCCACGTACGGCCCACAGGCCTCATTTATAATATGTCTGCTTTAGAGCATCAACACATGACTTTCGTAATATCTTGATTCTAGAACAAGCACAACACCCAATCCTCCGGCTGTCGATTAATCATTATGAAAGAGTGATCCCCAATCTCTTCAATTATACATTTTTCAGCTGTATCGGAAATCGAACCCAGCACTCTTAGTTTTCGGTGGATAGAGATTCTTCCGACAGAGCCTAAGTTTAGTTTTATCCTCCTATGACCTGAACTAGCTATTGTTGCTGATGTTTCATCCAGCGCTGTGGAGGCGTGCGTCTGTCACTTTTTGTGGTCTGGATTGCGTCTGAGAGAAAGTGTGAAGCCTTTTTTTGTGTGTGCATATATCGTATCTGGAGATAGGGACAGAGACAGTTCCAGCCACGCTTCTATAGGATTACGTTACATCCAGTGCAGCACTCTTTTCCATCAGTTGCACTAGTTTCCGCTTTATTGGCCGCATGGTCTAAGGCGCTACTCTCTCAATAGACTAGACTGCCGAATCAAGGGAGATGGGTGCTCGATCCCGGTCGAGTACACTGTAGGTGTTTTTTTCTTAAATGGTTTTCCGCTCTCCCTCCACGCTAATTTGGGTGCACTTCCTCTAGATTAAAACTTCTTAATCCTTAACATATTATTGTACTTAGTAAGTACATAGGCGCATAACCGGAATGGGTAGTAAGATGCGATGCTAAAAACAAAAATGTTGCACCGGTGCACACCCCTCTATATGCACATCTCTGTAAATACAACTGTAGTTTCACGAAAACGAACGCGTGCTAAATACATCCCTGGTTTAGCTTGTTGGGATCAAACCCCTGGAAGCTTGAATCGAAGCCTGAAGCCAGGCCAAAGATTAGATAATATAATAATGGGATATATTGTTCCAGCCCACACTCGGACAATGGACGTCAGCCTCTTTTCTGGTTTACCAGTGACAAGGAGATATAGTCCCGGTCCAGCGTACCAAGGAGGTTATTCTTGCAGTCTGATTTAGTAATATTTTGAACAGTCATAAAAGTTACTAAAACAATTTACATATATTAATAGGAAAACACATGGGATCTTATGCTGAAGCTTTCCCAAAATAGTGTCAGCATATTTTCTTAAGTAAAGAAAATAAAAAACTTTTTGAGATTTTTGTTATTTTCATTACCTATGAATTTACTTACTTACTCAATGATATTAGTAACACTTACAAAAGTACGTCACCTATCCTTATCTTGAGCTAGTTCTATCCAGTCCCCCTCATTATACCCTATTCATATCCTGAGCTAGTTCTATCCAGTCCACCTCATTACAAACTGTCCCTATCTTGAGCTAGTTATATCCAGTCCCCCTCATTATACCCTATTCATATCCTGAGCTAGTTCTATCCAATCCACCCCATTACACACTGTCCCTATCTTGAGCTAGTTCTATCCAGTCCACCTCATTATACTCTATCTCTTTCAGGTCCATTCTAATGTTATCCTCCCATCTGCGTCTAGGTCTTCCTAATGATCTCTTCCCATTGTGTTTGTCAGTCAACACTTTGGACATGGTTCTATTATCCCCCATCAAGAAATACCCAAAAGTTTTGTCTATGAATCTAAACAACTAATAAAGTAAAAATAATGGCACTCAAGTTAAAAACCATATATCTAACTCTTTTGCTTGTCCTGGTTACAGAGTTTATAGTAATTTTTTTTAGCACCACGTCATACTACCCGTTCAAGCTGTAATTAGACGAAGTGTACCAGAATTTACGTGGAAGTAGAGTGGAAAACGATTCGGGGAGAAAACTACCCTCAATAAATCCGAATGAGATTCGAACCTCGAACTCCTCATCATCGGCAGTCTTGTCTACTGCGAGAGTAGCACCTTAGGTCATGCGGCCATAGAAACGGGTTAAATGATCTTAATGAAATACATTTAAATCTGATTGCTGTAGCAATATATGTTTGTATTTTCTAATAAGCTCTTCCTACCGGAATCATACCATAAATTGTATCCTACTTTTCTTCTTACTTGTTCGTAAGTGCACGATACTTAGACCTTGAAATGATGAATTTTAACATGTTGTGTGTTCGTTATATTTATTATGAAAAATATTAACTTAGTTAACAGAGGCTTTTTTTGCTGTTTCATATTATTTGAATATATAATTTAAAAACAAATCAAAAGGTGGTAGAATATGTCAAGAAGATGACAGCTGCCACCTGAAAGAAGTGGGGGCGAAATAAACAAGTAGGCTACCACGTCCCAACCCACACGTCCACCAACTGGGGTATAATGACGTTGTATCTGGCACATAGACCACAATACAATACCGGCCGGTGTAGGAAGGAGTCCGCCCATCGAACCGGTGACGTCACATTGCCCACAAGGTGACCTCCACAGCCCCACCGGTTCATCTTGGAGAGGACGACTCGCCCGCGCCGCCATCTGGGAAGACCGTGTCATTCATAATAAACACACCTCCGGACTAGTGATGGGCATAATCGAATCATTTTAAGAATCGAATGAATCGAAAGAATCATTCGAATGATTTTGAGACGTAGTAAAGAGTCGGTAATAATCGTATGTTTACTACTTCTAACTAAAAGTAAACTCCATTCACGGTAGGAATTACTCTCTGAAAGGTATTTTTTCCTATCAATATCCTACTAGATAATAGATTTCTGGTAGGAAAAAAGACCTTTCAGAAAACAATTCCTACGCTGAACAGACTATAGTTACTAGTTTCTCGTTTTTCTTTGTGCTACTATTCTCTTCACAGTGCTGTCGGATTTCCCAACACGCATTCCTTTGCGTTTGCAGCTTATCAACACTTCTATTACTGTCTTTAGTTCCTTGTGCCAGTGTCAAAGACCAAAGTACAGTCACAACAAAATACTATACAGTGAATGTTTGAACGCATCAGTCACATAAGTACCTCGTAATTAATATAAATACTTTTGCGTGCGATTAATAATAAAATAAAGACCATACGATTCCCTTTGTGTTTAGAAGAGTCTAAATAATTGACCCTTTAATATTTCCTAAACATAACAAAAATATATAATCTTAAAATCCTATTTATATAGATCTATATCGGGTAAGTGATAAAATACTTTCGATTTGAATAAATGAATCAATTATATGCCTTCTGAAAGCTTCACTTATACTCAAACACACAATTACTAGCCTCCTCGACAAATGACGACGTGGGTTTTCTGGATAATGATATTTTGTGTTACAAGAACGTAAAATTATTTCAACGAATAAAATTATATTATCTGAATATTACGGCCAGGCAATATTTTATTAAATACATACAAATTATATACTTATCTACTTAATAAATTAAGTCAACGTTAAAAAAATGATCTCTCAATCCGTTCGTGCTATATGCATTTAATTAGTTAGGAAGATAAAATTTAAAGGAAATGAAAAAGAATAATCTACGTAGTACTGTAGCAAAATAATCGAATCACTTTGTAATTTTCATTAGAATTATATTTGGCTGGTATTCGATTGTAAACTGTACAACCACTTAAACTTTGTATTAAATTAGTCTTAGAAGCATTCGAAAGTGTATGGTCGATTATTGTGTAGCAATGGGGACTATTTATTGAAAATTAACTTAATAAAAATGAAGACTTGTATAGCGATAGCCTGGAAACATTAATAATCATAAGATTGATTTTCCTCGGCAATTCTGGCAAGGGGATGGTAAGAGAATGAATCGTCCAGCTAGCGTCAAGTCAGCTACTGTTTTCATTCGAATTATTTTGAAAGAATCGAATGAATCGATTCTATTCATCCGATTCTGCCCATCACTACTCCGGACCAAACAATCCAAGAGGGTCGACCTGTAGGAGCTTCCTGTTGAGATGGCAAGGCTGTGTCGCCGTCGTTACACTCCCAGGGGACTGACTGGGAGTCCGTACAAAATGTAATACCCACAGTTTTATTTTAAACATAGTTTTAATACAAACTACAGTCAAATTTTCATAGGAAGGGTCATATTTGGCAGCTAGAAAACTTACTAGATCTACTTTCAAATATTCGTGCGTCAAGTCATGTGATCTACAGCGGTGTTACTTTTGACAAACAAATCGTCGACCTAGGTGATCTTGGGGTAAAGTGTTCGCCTCAGGACCCGATGCTCGTGGGTTCAAACCCAGCCGGGATCGATGGATTTTTCTTCAGCAATTTAAATCCGTGGGAAAACTTCCTTCAGAGTGGATGTTAATCCGTCAGTCCCATGTCGTTTTTGGAACGTAAAAGAATCCTGGAAGGTATGTGAAAATACCTTTCCCGGCAAAATTGGTAGGTCCTTTCGCTCTCACTCATAGACATTCTTGTGTGCTGATACAATCAGTCAGTTCAGAATATGCATGTTAAATACCTCAAATAAAAAAAATAGTTAGACTGATATTATAAAACAATAAAATAACCCTTATATTTTTGAAAAACTTTTTTAACGTCACGTTTTACTACCCACTCGGGTTATATGCTTATGTTTTAATTAAGCTAATGGATTAAGGATGAGTAAGGTTAAATTTAGGAGAAGTGCATCCTCATTTAGGGATTGTGGAGTGGGAAACCATTTAAGAAAAACCACCCTCAGTACACCCAACCGGGATCGAACTACGGTATCCCCGTCATCGGCAGTCTAGTCTATTTAGAAGTAGCACCTTAGACCATGCGGCCACTGAAGGGGTTAAAAGGTTATTCATTTTGGTTATAAGACAATATGTTTGTATTTTTTACAAATTTTTTTCCTTTGGAAATTGTACTGTAGTAGCCCTTTAACGCATCATGAGTCATTATTGTAGCCTATATACGTTAGAAAACATGTAAATTGTATATCCAATTAAACTAGTTGGTCTTAAATCAAAAATTTCCCTTTTGAATATTGAACGCTGAAATACGTCAGTATCGTCTTGTCTGGTCTCCTCCAGGTGGGGTGACCTGGCGGTCTAGGGGTAAGGTGTCAGACTTCTGTGCTGGTGGCCGGGGTTCAATCCTCGGTCCCAGCACAGATTTATCTGATTACCAAACCCTTCCTTCACCTCTGACAAGACATCTTGTGAATGTGGGGAATGCCAGGCCTCCACCGTGGTTCGGATTCCACGTTAAACTGTAGGTCCTCCATTTCATCTCACAATCACCCTACCATTACACATTAGCGTAAGTGCGTATAACCCGAACGGGTAGTAAGACGCGGTGCTAATAATAATAATAATAATCCTCCAGGTGACGGATGGATCGGGGTTTGAATCCTGACTGTGTGTGCTGAGGGGATTTATCCTAAATGGCTTCCTCCTCTACCTCCACGTAAATGCGGGTACACTACCACTTAATTCTACAGTTTCTATCCCTCCCAAATTAGTGTTAAATGTGTGGATAACTTGAATAAGTAGAAGGATTAGGAAAATTTGAGATGAATTTTAATAAATATCTACGTTGAAATCTAACAGGTATTTGATCGACTATAATATTCATATGCCAGGCTATGTGTGCCAGGGCCTTACCCAGAAAGGTATTCTGAGGGTGTTCTATCTTAGGTGGCTCGTGGTTGAGTCCCCAACAGAATACATAAGGATTTTTTTATAACATTGAATTACTATTAAAGTAATTTTCAGTTTTTTCAAACAGAATAGAAATTGTAGGTGCTATTAATTTTACAAATATACTTTATTTATAATACCTCCAAGGATGGGGTTCGAACCCCGAAAATACTCCACACGCTTTTCCCCCTGGTACAGCCCTGATATGTGCTGAACATGTAGCCTTGTAAAAATACTACCAGTTTACTGTAAGACACACTTAGTGCCCTTTTGTAAATGTTTGCTATTCTATTGTTTTTTTTTTCTAAGATGGAAGGCTCTTATGGCGATGAACATAGCGCATCTAGAGCGGCCATGTTTGATAAACGCTGACTGGTGGAACCTTGACCTGGCGAATTAGAGTTGAATATTTTGTGATAAATGTATAGGCAGGACTTTACTACGTAACATCCGTTCAAAACTATATTAACGTTCCCTAGCAACGGAATTGCTGAATTTTACATTTTCGATGGTGTGACCCTGGTTTAAAATAGTTTATACTCTTAACTGGGTTCAATTTTAATGTGTTTTTTAAAAATGTGGAACAGTGCTACACTCAGAAATTTACTTTGGGAGAAGTGGGGGGCACAGGAAAGGGGAATGACTTTTTTTAGCACTGCTTATTACTATACTACCTTTATATTTAGCTTATCTTACTACCCGTTTGGGTTATACGCTTAAGTAGGCCGTACTAATTACGCTAATGAGTTAGGAATTGGGAGGGTTGAATTTAGACCAAGTTAACCCACATTTTCGTGGAGGGAGAGTGGAAAACAATTTAGGAAAACCATCCCCAGTTCACCCGAGTGAGTATCGAACCCCGATCTCCTCGGTAGTCTAGCTCAACACGAAACTAGCGCGTTATCTAACTCCACCATCAAGTCGGGTTTTACCACCTGTTTGGGTTATACGCCTATGCATTAATTACACTGATGTGTTAGGGATTTGGAAGAATGGATTTAGAAGAAGTGTACCCGCATTTGCGTGGTAGGAAAAGTGGTAAACCATTTAGAAAAACCTCACTATAACCGACTGGGATTGAAACACGATATCCCTGTCTTCATCTATTTAATCTACTGCGAGAATAGCGCCTTAGACCATGCGGCCACCGAAGTGAGTGGGTATGTAGTTTATCATAGCTATTATTACTGTACTTTTCCTCAATTAGTTGCTATATGAACACTTTTAATGTGTATAATTTGAATATCAGGTAGTAAGTCCCGTCTTAAGATTTAGCTTACACATTATAATTCCCCTTGGATACACCACTTTTTTTTAAATTGAAGTATTTAACGTGGACTTCCTAAATACACAACTAATACTAGCAGTCAGCACATTACTTACAAACTTAGAGCGGGTAAAAACGTGAAAAACTATTATGAATACCATACCTTTCCGGTAATCCAGAGCGTGACCGCGTGACGCCCGGTGTGGGAGAATAGAACCCAGGACACTAACAGGCTAACGTTGCAACTTAGCTAGCCAGGATGTGATGCATGACCTTGTATACAAGATTAAGGCCTTACCTAGAAGTGTATTTGTATGTGGAAAGTGGTGGGTTGTGGCAAAGTTAACCCACCAATAGATGGCAAGGAATTCCCTCAGAACTCGGTGCTCTTGGGTTCAAACCAAGCGGGTGCTGACAGATTTTCCTTGAGCAATAACAATCCATACCACAACTTCCTTCGGAGGAAAAGGAAATCCATCGGTTCCATGTCGATTGTAGCATATAAAAGAAGCCTGGAAGGTATGTGAAAATATATTTCTTGACAAAATTGGTAGGCTCTTTCACACGCACTCATAGAAATTATCGTGTGCTGATATAATTAGGTTCACAAAGTGCACGTTTAATACTTACAATAAATAAAAAAATAAAATTTTAAGCAATTTAAAGGGGTTTCTAAGAACATTATTGTTGTAGGTGTTATGAATTTTATAAGAGTAAAAAATATTTTACTACCCATACTATATAACCTTCATCAGTGATCACATAGTCTAGGACGTCGCTCTTGCAATATATTTTAATGCTTGTGACAAGGAGATCGGGGTTCAAATACCGGTCAGGTGTACCAAGGGTATTTTTCTACATTATTTCACACAAATATGCAAATATGGGTGCATTTATTCTAAACTTAACCACTTTCATTTCTATCACAGAGTGTAGATAAGCGGATCGTATGAACGGGTAGCTAAACGTGGTGCACAAAAAAACCTTTCAGGGATGGGAGAGAGGGATTGAACTCCCAACAACTTCCCCGCTGCTCCCACTTCCCAATCTCATTACAGCCCTGGGCGAGAATATTCCGGATAATATTTTTGGTGCGTTAAGGCAAAGGTCCCGGGCTCGAATGCTGTGTTAAGAGAGTCATTTTTACTTTCCCTCGACCTCTAGGAGAGAGAAGTATTGTAATCGTCGAAAAAAATCGGACTGGAAATGTTGATAAATGTCGACGTTTCATGACACTGAAACTGAAAAAGTGGGTTTTGCGATACCGTTGTCTGTTTGTATCTCGTCTTAGAGCCGAAACTATTTTACCGATCGAACTAAAATGTGCGATAAGCCTATAGGGTTTTCATAGAATTTCCGCGAGGGGTTTTCGGAATGATATAGCTAACTCTAAAATTAAGGGTATCTTACTTATGGGTCAAAGAAGGGGGGGAAAAAAAATTCTCAAAATTGACTGTAACAATTTTGATTGTTAAACATTAAAAACAAAATGTTGGTTCTCATTTTAACGTGGAAATGACCTGGAGGTTATTTAATATGCGGAAATTTTCAATTATGATCGCCTCTCAGTAGCTTTTTGAAACACTAAATAATTTGTGTAGGACTGTTTAAAATAAATATATTTTTATAAACTCAACAGTTTTTGGGCTATAAGCAAAATAAATTATTTTTTATAGAGTCGTTGAAATGGGAAATAGATTTTTCTTTTCTTTGGTGTTTCTGTAACAGTGTATATTATTTTTAATTTATTCTCTTTGGTAGAGTGTGATCTTTTTTTTTCTAATGTGTTTCTGCAACAATGTATATTATTTTGTTTCACATTTCTTTAGTGTCTTCATTTTAGGTAAAAGCGCGAGAAAATCTTTGCGGGGCACCGTACAATTTATTCTAACATATAATTAAAATGTTTTTGTAAGGCACATAATCCGAATTATATGATTGAATGAGTCAAAGTGTAACATATTTGTAGGACTTATTGACCTTACCCTATTAAGTTATGTTTTCCCGACTATTTTGGCGGGAATTTGATTCTCGACGAGATCTCACGAGACTACGTGCTATAATTGAAAGGGTCTAAACTATCGTGTTCTGTTTAGCGCACGCCAGTTGCGTGTCCCAACTCCACTTCTGTTCACAATAAGATAACCCAAGTTTGAAATTTGTGTACAAGTATTTCTTTTTGTGGTAACTAGCTTGTTTAACATGCTTTCCCTTGTAACAAGCATACAAACATTTCCTAAAGTTATTTGTGATACAGTAGACCTATTTTGATAAGTTATACCATTTTTTATTAGAAAATAAGTTTACAAAAAATTGTTCGAATTTTGAAAATTTGCCACTTGTATAATTATTGTAAACCAATCATATTTGGTTTCACTTTACCTTGTTTATGATAGGAAGGAATGTCTGGGAGGTATCTTTTCCAACCAAAATCCTTACATATGATATAATTTTGACAGGGTATAATGCCTTTCAGACATCACTTTCTATCATCAACAGGGTATAACTACGATACTACCTTGGTATAGTAGAATTTTACTAGGAAGGAAATTCTAGGGGATTTTTTTTTGCTATCAACATTTATTTTCCTACAGGCTTCTTAGTGTTGTTTTATAGGTATTGATGTTACCTACAGATACAAATCAAGCTACTTTAAATAATGTTGATACAGAGTGGGGTAGTAAGTGTTGATACAATTAATAATACTTATTTATGCTATTTCAACTGCTAAATGCTTCAAATTAAACTTAAAACAACAACAAAAGATTGATAATTTTCTACATACCCTTGAATTATTCACTTTCTTAAAATATCCTTAAGATGACATTCATTATTTGTAGTACATTGTTGTATGCACGTCTTGAATCTTGACATGTTCTTGGACGAGTCACACGTCAACATGACTCTTTAACATGCCCCACAAGATAAAAAGTCCGGAGCTGTTAAGTTTGGAGAACGTATTGGCCAGGCGATTTCCCCAAGTCGTGAAATGAAATTCTCGAGAAACATTTTGCGAACCACCTACATTGATATTCAGGCTGTGTGGGCCGTTGCCTCATCTGGCTGGAACCACATGTTGCTTGCATACATGTCCTTACGCTGCAGCTAAATGCTCAGAAAGGTCTAACATCAATGAAGGTGCTTCGCAAAATGTTTCCTGGGTGGCTCTTTTCACGATTTTGGGACATCGCATTGGTCTAAGACAAGTTCGTAAAACTCGCGGCCTTCTACATGATTTTGTGCGGCCCGCAGACCTGATGTTGAACCGTCATGCAATGCGACTCTATTTTTTGTTGTTGTAAACGTTGATTAAATACATTTGGTTAACCTGCCCCTCTTCATCAGCTTGTACTCAGTTTTCCTGCCCTTTTATATCAGCTGGAACTCCTCTTTGTAATCTGGTACTAAGTTTATCTTCCCTTCTTTTTAAGCTGGTACAAATGTACCTTCCCCTCTTTGTAATCTGGTACTAAGTTTATCTTCCCCTCTTTTTAAGCTGGTACAAATGTACCTTCCCCTCTTTGTAAACTGGTACTAAGTTTATCTTCCCCTCTTTTAAAGCTGGCACTAGGTTTAACTGATCCTCTTTGTTAGCTGGGACTTAGTTTACCTGTCTTTCTTTGTAAGCTGGAAATGAACTTACTTGCCTCTATTTGTCAACTGGGACTCAGTCTACTTGCCTATTTTCGTCAGCTGGGACTTAGTTTGTCTTCCTATCTTTTTAAGCTGGGACTTAGTTTATCTGGCTATCTTTGCCAACTGGAACTTAGCTTACTTGCCTCTATTTGTCAGATGGGACTCAATTTGACTGCCTATCCTTATCAGCTGGGACTTAATTTACTTGCCTTTCTTTGTCAGCTGGGATTTAGTTTATCTGCCTCTCTTTGTCAGCTGGGACTTAGTTTATCTGACTCTTTTTATCACTTGGAACTTAGTTTATCTACCTCTTTTTGTCACCTGGGAGTTAGTTTACTTGCACCTCTTTGTCAGCTGAGATTCAACTAACTTGCCTCTTTTTGTCAGCTGGGATTCAGTTACACAAATCCATATTTCAGGGACACTCAAGAACTATTTGAGACAAACATGACATTAATTTCCTCTTTTTTGTCCTCCCCCATTCTCTTCTCCCTGAACTTTTCTGCGTGTGGTCCACTTGCCGCTTACTGACGCTAACCGACGTTTTGGTGAGACAGCAGCTGACGTCACAACAACAGTACGTTGGGAAAAGGTTGAACTCTATTCTGCCGTTGGCTTGAGCTTCTCTAATTGCGATTGTATCTTAGCCATGCAATAATGTTGCTTATCACGCCATTGTTCCTCGCGTCTGTACACTCAGATCAAATGGAGAATGGACATGTATTGCATCTAGAATATATGGTTTACTCCTTAGTACCGCACGATCACATGTGGGGCATTAGCATGAGTTAATTAAGAACGATTTGTGCAAAACACATGGACAAAGGCGTCACTTTCGTCTTGTTTGGTCTGCTGGTGGCGGGGAGGCTAGGGTTTGAATCTCAGCAGGGTGTTCTAAGGCAGTGTTTTTCAAAATGTGCTCAGTGGGGCTCTTCAATAGTAATCTCAGGCCCTGTAAGGCAATTTTATAATATTNCCCCCCCCCCCCCCCAATTTGGAATAGCATCAGTAATTCCATATCTGAATAAAGTAAGTTTTCCAAAGGAACAACCAAAACATGTGATGTTTCACGTTTGTTTTATACTTTTATGCTTGTAAAATGCTACTGATATTATATACTGTTTAGAATATAAATGCATTTTTAAGAGGGAAATTTTTATGAATGACGCATTTGTTATGATCATTTGGACTATTCTTCAACAGGGTAGTTTAAGTAAATTTTATTTACAGTAAAATATACTTATCACAAATATTTTCAATTGCCTAAACATCCGGTTCAATCAAATGTCTGAAGAGGAAAAATATTTTTATAAAGTAAAATAAAATAGATAAATACGCATAGTAAAAATATATATTTATTATGCAATTTATTTTATTTTATTTTATACTAGCAGCCCAACCCGGCTTCGCACGGGCATAATAATATAATAAAAGAAAATACACAATGTTTTACAGTG
>CABFOV010004472.1:19518-52088 GCA_902141375.1 Timema poppense | reverse complement strand
GTTGCCGGGACAGTTTCTTTGCCTCCCACCGCGACTCACGTTGCCGGGACAGTTTCTTTGCCTCCCACCGCGACTCACGTTGCCGGGACTTTATCCACACCTCCCACCGCGACTCCATGTTGCCGGGACTCTGTCCTCTCACCCTCCAACTGATCGTCCCTTCCAACGGTGACCTCACGGGATGGGATACACCCGCCGCTTCGGCAAGGCCCACCGACAGAAGACCCTAAAGAAGACAGCGGCAACCAAACAATACTTCACCAGTGGACCCATCTTCTACGATCCCGACTGCAACCACCAGACCCCGAACACCAACACTCCACTCCGACATCTCCAAGAGTTACCCCCGAAGCCGCATTGAAGGGATAAAAAATTTAGATAAGTTTCTCAATGGTCAATTTCCATCTTCATATTGTACATAGATATATTTTGTTCTTGCCCTCACTGATTGGTTAAACATAACATAGAGCTCATAGGCCCACTCATAGCCATCTCTAGAAGGCCACGGTCAGTGAGAAGTGACAAAGTCACATACTGGGACCAGATACTTGAATAATGGCTATGTTAGAGCGCGCCAAATCATTCAGTCGGCAAGGTGTTTTTCAATGTTTGTTGATTGACTACTGCAGTGTCCTGTGTTTATAATATGTCACGTATAATTAGCTCCAAGCATGGTTAATACACGTGTTTAGCCTGGTTGCAGTGCGAATTATAAAACTTCAATCGAGAAAGAGGGATATATTCAAATGGTTAAGTTCCCTACAAATTTCATATGCAGAAATGAGTGGATTCGCGCTATTCCGCGTTCAGATTGGTGATAAAATAAATAATTAAGTAGGGCCTATGCCATTGAGTACATAGGAGTCTCTTATGTATCGACAGTAAAATTCCAGACAGGTAATCTCGAATCCAGGTTTGGTCAGTATCGACAGTTAGCTGGAGGAAATTATAATATTACAGTTACTCAATTAATAGAATCAGAAAAGAAGATAAGAGTCAAGAGTGTTTTGAGGCTGCATCCAGCAAGATACGGTGAGGTGTTTTATCAAGTTATTTAGTTGAAGAAAATTTTGAATTTGTTACAGAAACAGTCAGAACAGCCAACAAGTTCTTTTCAGTCCTAGAACAAGATTATTTAGGAAATATTAAGTTTGAAGACACTGATATTATGTTGTATGTGGCTAGGTTAGTTTTAAACTATCCAACAAAACCAACTTTTATTAATAATATTTATTGATAAGCAACAAAAGTAAATGTAATGACAAGTATATCCAAAGTATTAATAGAGGAGGGCTATCTGTTTGATCAGATTTTATTTTGAACTTTTTTAAACATGTGGTAGTAACTATGCAAACCTTTTATAATTTAAATATTCGAAAATTTGTTTATAGTTGCTAAGAATCAGAAACTAATCAAATTAGTGACTTAAACACATAGGTAATTAAAATCGACCCATCTTTTCATTTACAGCTTGAAGTTTGTTAGTAGATGGGATACCCAGGTAGTACATTGATCCTATTGGCCGATATGAGTAGCCCTGGCCTGTGATTGGTTCCACCTCCCCCTCCCCACCTGACCACATTTCCACAAAATGTACTGTTATTCCTGTATTTGTTTTAGTTTTGTCCAAACTTGTTGGTTCCTGTCCCATTGTTTTTTTATGTGTACCATTGGATCTTATGTCTGGGTATGATTGAGACTGGAGTGGTTTTTTTGTTTTTTTATTTGTGGGAGTTTTTATTTATTGGTGGGGGAACGTTAAGTACATGGCGTCAGGCACTCGTCCCGTGGCGTCGCATAAAATGTCGGCATCGCTAGTGAGCGCGGAAGCGTGCAGAATGAACCTCTCCCGACGGCCGTTTATAGTAGTATGCGTGCAGACGGCAATGGCTCCCTTTCGCAAGACCCTGAATCTATTTTGGTGTTGCGACTCTCCCCTCCCCCCTTCTATGTGGTAATGGGGTTTCGTGGTGACGTCATCGCAGCCCTGGTGTCATTTGCCAGCTCAACAAAACAAGTCGAAACAGGAATATATCATGACCATGAATGATGTCGTAATGGGTTTTCCTTGATGACTCACACCTAGCGCCAGTTTGGCGGCTCAACATGTCGAGACAGGAATAGATTGGGACCTTGACACCGTGAGGTAATTGACCCTGTTCATGCTTGATGCCAGTTTGGCAGCTGGACAAGTTGAGACTCGTAACTGATTACCCAACGTGTAAGGGACAAACAGGTTTTGTGTGAATAAAACACGATATTATAAACATATATGTATTATACATTAAAGATCTCACAGACCTACATAATATTTATTATACACTTTAAACTGAGAGACGAATATATTTGTCCATACGTTTTTCTACAGTGTCTCTTAGATGTGTTGGTAAAATTGTTTTTAGTTCACAATCCAACATGTAATATTCCAAATCTACGACTTGAGGTGTAAAATATGTACAAGAAAATAAATAAAATTGACTAGAATTTAAAAAAAATATATATATACAAACAACTAATTCTATTTGCCTAGAAATAATCAGGTATGTGAAGGATTGTACTAGTGGACAAAAAATTATCCCGGGTGCATAAAATAAACCAATAAAAAATATTAGTAGTTCATGAAGGAAAAAAATACGAAAAATCTCAAATGTTCAAAAAATTATATGTCAGTGGAACTGTTTAGAATGAAAGAAAAAAGATAACTATTCAGCCCGTTCAAATGATCACCTTTTAGTCGTGGCGAGCGCGTTTGCAAAGATTCTGATACCTAAACAACGTATTAAAATCATCAATTATTCGTAGTTTGGTGTACACGGGCCGGTAGACTTTAGTCTGAAAAACTGTACCTACAGTCGCAAGACCCTTTCTTACAATTTTGTGCGGTATTTGTATGTAACTTTGCGCAGCCTGTTCGGTGATCATCTATTTCAAAGTGTCAAAATTAACGTCGTTCCGGTTGCCGTAGTTTATAGTGATCGCGCGATCATTGCATACCATTTTTTTTGGTGGGATCACCACCAACACAAACTTAGTACGCGTGACTCTTGGGGCCACCAGATACGAAGCTTCCCGGACCGTAATCCTGAAGTTCGTCGGTGAGGTCACCTAAAAAGTCTCCGGTCGGTGAACTCCAATAGCCGGGGCGTTCCGTGAATAGAACTCTATCTTTATCATGATACAAAACGCGGTCCTCCAATTTATATAAAGTGTATTAAAGCCAGCATTATTTCATGTATGCAAAGTGTGGATTTGTCACGAGAAACACAAGATCAAGGTAATGTAGTTGGATAGAGATAGCTAAGAAATGTATGTAGAAAAACTCGTATGGACATAGTGAATCGATGCTGAAGGAGTGAGGTTTGATAGGGAATCCAACAGGCCAATGTGTAAGGGGCATATTACATTGGTTTGAGCATGTTGAGAGGATGAGTGTGGGTCGAGTGACGAATCAAATATATAATGGAAGAATGTGTGGATTCAAAGGGAGTGGTAGGTCATATAAGATGTAGTTAAATTTTCTAGACGAATGTGTGAAAATGAATAATCTTAAGAGGTTTAAAATTAAAGAGCATGTATAACTCGGCCAATGGATTTTGTTGAATCTAAGGGAATTTGCAAGAATATGAAGTGCGGAGAAGTGTAAATTGTAATGATAAAGATTTTCCCTTTCGTAATATGGCAAATCAAAAGTCCCACCCTTAATATATCTCAAGTTAATGAAAAATCTTATAATATTAAACTTAATGAATCTATACGTTTTAAAATCATGGGTGGTCATTTTATTTTTTGTGTGTTAACAAGACTATGTCGCAGAATTTAAATATTATCTTTGTTAACAGGTTTCCACCCCTCTTACATGTATTTTGTGAACAACAAATCACTCCCAGATAAATTTGTTTCTTTCGTTTCTAAAAATATGACGAAATAATGGTGGGGTCTCATGAGATTGGAATATTCTAGAATCCTTCTTGTGAGGCTATAAACAAGGGCTCTTCCAACGTCACTTGACCTGCAAACACGATGTAGCTCAGGTCCGCGGCGCGCTAACATCCAAATGTTAAACTTTAAAGCTGCTGTGTTTGAACAAACTTTCATTCTGACTGTGATAAGTTCTGGATAATCGAATGTCATTTCATTTGAATGAATCAAAAATAATTCATCGACCTGGGTTTTTATTATAAAATATACCTGGTTGTCAAATTGTGTAGACCTATGGTTACACGTCATTATTATTAATCCCAAGACGAACGTGCAAACATGAAAAGAGAACACGAAAAAATTAAAGTTACAATTTGGCTTCAAACGTGGAAGCACGCAAGATAACGTTACAGCATAATTTATAATTGCCATAACCTTGAGTTATATGGGATGTTTATTTTGATTTGCATAACTTTATATGACCTACGTGACCGAAATCTCTGGCGTAACAAGATGATGTAATGAATTAGGAAACATGAAGAGGAATCCTGACTTCTCACAACAAATGTGCACTAGCTGTGGAGTAACGAGGCCAGATCGGGCTATGAAATTCTTTGTTTTATTGACATCGGGGCCGACACATTATCATCTATTTCAGAGGCAGTTACTCTGCCCGACGCCGGACCACATCAGGTCAGTAGTAATCGTACTGGAGGGGGTCCCGAGTTCGTATCATGTAGGGGGTCACGAGCCGTGTCAGTCGTTTCGTCAGTCTTAGCTTAACGACTAAGCCAGTTATTCCACGAGTGCAAACGCCCAAGTTCTTATATTTCTTGTTGATCGCCTTTAACATCACATTTTGTATTACCTCTTAGTGTTGCTATTGAACTAAAATTCTAAGCCTTCAGTATCATTTCCAACCAACCAACCAACTTGCCACAGACCCTACCCTTCCCGCAAGCTGTTCCGACAGACCTTACCCTTCCCGCAAGCTGTTCTGACAGACCCTACCCTTCCCACAAGCTGTTCTGACAAACCCTACCCTTCCCACAAGCTCTCCTGACAGATCTGTCCCACGGAAGGGGGGAAGGCGACATAATATTTGTAACATATCATTTGTATCGAAATAGGTTTTAAAGCTATTGGAGTGTTTGAAAATTATAAATAAAATTAAAGAATGTGCTTGAAAGTAAGTAAAAATCTTAATGACCTATATATAATATTAGATAATCAAATACATTTGCCTTCAAGATTGTAAATCGGAAATTATCTGTCGTAACGTTAGATTGAAACAATAAAAACACTAGAAATAAATCTCAAACATTAGAAATAAGACTAAGCCAAACGTTTAATACAGTAGCCCCATGGCTTCTTTGGTGCTGACTGAAAGCTTACAGCTGACTTCAGACAGTCAACATTTAGGTATATACTTACATTTTGACTGTCAGAAGTGACAGCTGATAAACACATGTTTGCAGATCATATGGTTCGGCGTAGGGGTACATAATTTGGTCTGGTAACTTTCCAAAGCTCTCAGTGGTCAGCTGTCAGTCAGCACCAAAGAAGCCATGGGGCTACTGTACATATAATGACATGGCTTACCGACTGGCCGCACTATATAGTTCCTGAAGTATTGCACCATGAGATAGCTGGACCCGGGTCCAGTTTTACCACTATCCCCGTAGCTTATAACCAGGGGATACAGGTCAGGCTTTGAGGTCACCTGCAACCATTTAACCGATACAAAATTGACAATGAAAAATGTAGAGCTTTGTATATTTTCTTAAATTTTTATAACTAAACCATGTAAGTATAATGATTAGTGTTGATACTTTCCATACACTTTAAAACCACATATTTAACTAAAACAATTTTATTGACATTTTTATACTAAGCTTGGTATTTCTCAGAATAATTCCAGAGAGTTCGGCCAACAATACTAGATCAGGTGACCTGGCGATCTAGGGTTAAGGTGTCGGGCTTCCGGGGTTCAATCCTCGGTCCCGGCATCTAATTGCCAAACCCTTCCTTCACCTCTGAAAAGACGTGTATTAATCACAACTTGTGAATGTATGGAGTGCCAGGCTTTCACAGTTGTTCGGATCCCACGTTAAACTGTAGGTCCTCCATTTCATCTCATAATCAACCTAACATTACAAATTAGCGTAAGTGCGTATAACCCTGAAAGGGTAGAAAAACGCGGTGCTAATGATAATAATACTAGATCAATATCAAAAACGTTAACATATCACAATCCTACTAAAATATAAAAACTAAATGTAGATAACCTTTCTTCATCCAAACATAAATCAGTTGTTTAGTGCACACAAACTGCTATTATTTTTGTCTTCTACTCAAGTAGTGCGTGAAAGATCAACTAACACATTATCGTCTACTCAATATATTTAAAGTGGACTTAGCAAGAATGTAATCATTAGTCATGTTTCGGGAATAGCTGCTGTTTTAAATCGATTGTAGATACTATATCATTAATATTAGACTGACACATTACATAAATGATATAGATACAATTATGTATATAATATTGCTTTGGAAGTCGAGGGACATTGCTCCGGGACGCTCGGATCATATCAGTCCATTCCTGGTTTGTGTCAGGATAATCATAGTTCATGATATGATATTTCGGGTTTAAATTCATGGTGGTTGTGGTCTTTCCACCAAGAAGTTACATTTATCTTAATATTATCGATGTCAACTTAATAACATAGAAAACTTACTGTGTTGACAAAAAAAAACATTGTACTATCTTATGGAAACATTAATGTTCTTGACAAAAATAAATCGTTTTAAAATAGATTTTAAAAACCTTACTTTATATGTTATCATAATGCACCACTAAATAGGTAAGTAGCCTTTCTACTAAAATTGCACAAGAAGTAATTCGACTCATGTTTGAAATTAAACCAAAATCAGATCATATATATGTTATACCTCGGTGTACGGTGGTGGTGCGTGACGTAAGGAAGAACAACGACTGTAGTGGGGTGGTGGGCAGCATGACCTTGTAGACTCTTGTTCTGAGTTAGGGTCCTCGTCACCAAGCTCCCCGCTAGAGCGGCAACAACAGCAGAAACACCAGCAACGAGATAGAGCCGGGTGCCATCTCCTCCACAAACTGTAGCCTCCAATACACGACAGCACCAGGAACAAAACCAAAAACCTGCAACAGAGTCGCCATGCCAGATCTACCGAAACTTCCTCTTGGAGGATGTGCTATAAACTCCATGGGGATGTAGTGAGGATACTAGAATACAGGGTTATACAGAGAGAATGGACTTGTACTCGACGCAGGGACCGAGGGGGCTGCGCTAAGCAACGACGAGCCAGGTTGGACTAACTTGAGGGGTGGATTAAGGTATTCATAAGAAACAAAGACAAGTTGAGCTGTGCTTGGACGTAACATCAGTCGAAAGGAACGCCCAGATGAAAGAGACGAGAAACGGTGGGAGACTGTCTGTTTTTCGGACGGGAATGGACAGCTCTCCATCAAAACGAGTCTGTAAAAGACTCTTGGATGAGTTGTTGGATCTACTGTAAATACTAGCAGTTAGAAGAGTGATAACACCAATAAAATAATGATTGTGTGAAAAATATAAGGCTGCACGAAACTTCCCCATTATATCTATTTTGTTCATTCTCCTTATATAAGATTAGATCTAATTTTCTGAACAAATGGGTGGGAGATGAAAGAGAGAAACTGTTGGTCTAAAGTGTTCTAAACTTATGATTTCAATACTAGTCTTGTCAGTGAGATAGCTAAGCGTGTAATGTAATGTGTAAAAAGGTAGGTCTCCCTTTATAATGTTTAGTAAACTGTAACATGGAATCAAAGACAGGGTTACGACTCCATGGCAGAGTTGTTGATGGAAAGATGGGAGAGTGATTTTTTTCATCAGATACAAAATGTATATGAATAATTTCCATAGTGTGGTGTGTGTCATATAGCATGGATGACGTCATCAAGAGAGCCGCTGAGTATATTCAGTGAATTGACATCTCATGTATGGGCCAATTTTATTTTTTAATTTATAATATGAAATTTAATTAAATTTTATATTAAAAAAGTGCCCATAGTATTTATCCTATAGTTAACGGTATTTGAGATATTTTATAAATATGATTTTAAAATTAAAAAAAAACTTTTTCTGACATGTTACTAAGGAAATATAATAAATATATGAAACATATTTTTTTTAATATTGTTCCAGTTAAAATATGGAAGGTGTCGTGAAATTAGAATAACCACACTTGTCTGAACCATTGATTCACAAGCTTTTTGAAAGGCGTTTCACCCCAACAATTTCCGAGATTGGGAGTACCACCCCAACAATTTCCGTAATTTGGAAAACCATCAAGATAATGCTGCATATTTACTATTTTGGTACATTTTTAATGGTAGCCAGGGCTATAATAACACAGACTGAGCAGCTGCACCAGCAGCTTTAATCAGTGTTACCACCGCCCCAAACACGGTTTTTTTTCTTTTAGCACTGCGTATTACTGTGATAAATTTTGTTTTACTAATTACGCTAGTAGTTTTAAGTATTAAAAAAGGAAATATTTATAGGAAGTGTAACCGTATTTTCGTAGAGAGAGAGAGAGTGGAAAACCATTTTGGGAAAACAGCCCTCAGTACATTAGATTGAGATTAGAACCTCAATCTCCTTGTCATCAACAGTCTAGTCTACTGTGAGAGAAGCGACTCAGACCATGTGGTCACCGAAGGGGTTCTCAAATCACTGTTAAAATCTGTTTTACTTTTGGTTATACTTAGAGGCTTTAATTAAAAATTTAAGTACTAAGCAAAAATATTTTGATGCAGTAAGAATATGAAATGAGTGCAAAGACAGTGATTATAAGCACCTCAAAAAAAACTTTGTAGTAAATATTACAATTGAAGAAATAATCTAGTTAAATGTCAGATGGCATTTTCCCTGTTATAAGAAGTGCACCCACTAGACTAAAGGTTGTATACAAAATACAATGAACAGAAAAATAAAGCAGCTTCCACAAGGTCAAATTTAGTGCGCCTCAAGGACCTTCTATTACAATATTCCAAAATACCAACACGAAACTAAAAAAAAACTAAAAAAAAAATAGCCTGCATTTTTGTGATAGACCTGAAGCTAGGAGACGTCCATTATGAACATTTTCACTGAATAGGCTGGTAAGAAGATCTAAAATGTCGTACAGCAAAGTGAAAATAGCACATGGAAGTTGAAATGGAGGTAATGCATTAATCCAAAAGATGCTTGTGCATGATATAATTTATCATGCCACAAGGAATGTTACACGAAGAATGTCTTCAATATCTTCCGAAGCACTGATAGTAATAATTTAGTAGGCATCATTCATAACTCCAAAGGCCAGAACACTAGCATGGTATTTTCTAACAGCACCAGAACTTCATAGTATATCTGATGAGACATCAAACATGGTAGGCAATGAAGTAAAACACCATCACACAAACATAATGATGGCTTTAAAAAATCAATACTTAGGGAGGATATTACAATAAACTTATTTTGTATCGAGCTTAAACAAGTCAATTTTCGTACAAAGGTCTCATACTTATGCAACCAAGGCTATTTTATCAGAATGCAAACACTCATGTCTGAAACCAAGACCATCAGTTTTTGGAATTCAATCAAAAGGAATAAATTAAATTTGTGTTCAAGCGCTCATAAAAGAATTTAAAAAAGAGGCTTCCTTTGTTTAAGCTTTAATATTAGACAGATCCCTATTTTCTCAGCTGCGTGTGTAAGCAGATCACAAAGTGACATAGATCTACGTGAGAAAGTAAGTTTCTATGAATTTTCTGCTTTACCAATATCACTTTTCAATTATGAAGGCATCTATGCGTTTATGTTTGAAGTCTGCTCCACTCACACCACTAAGCATCAGCTCAATCCAAAACAAAACCACCTCAAAACAAAACAAAAATTCAGTACCCACGAGGAAATATAATTTTCTGTAATTATTATTTGTGGAATATCGGAGATTCCAGCATTAGACAAGTATAAAGACATTCATCCATGTAAGCATTTGGCTGAAGCTTTAACAAAATAGAAAATAGATACTTTGACTACAATGGAGTGCACCTTGTGTTCGATACTTAAAAAGAATACATTGAAAATACTATGACAAGGTAAAAGAGTGGCCAGGGAATTGTGTCTACACAATGTAAAATAACCAATAGAACAAACATAATCAATGTGACAATACCAAAACTACATTCGCATATTAATACCAATAATGAACTAACTGAATAACTGGCTCAAGAAGTGTTTTACTATGCACAATTAATGAGGAAAGACTTAATAGTTGCATGGCTTTTAGAAGTTTCCCTCGAATATTTTTCTTGGACTATATTTGGAGCACGTAATAAGTCTTCATGCCATCAATGCCGCATAGGACCAGTTTCATAGTCAAATTTAGTACGCCTCAAGTGCGGCGCTACACTAAGTACATGACGACACCTACCTAAACCAGAATGGAATGGGCCAGTTTCCTATGCGATAACGGCCCATTCCATTCGAGTTTAGGTAGGTGTCGTCTTGTATTTAGTGTAGCACCGCACTTGAGGCGTACTAAATTTGACTATGAAACTGGCCCATAGTATAAGAAAAACACCATGGAACAAAAAAAAATTTGATTTGTCAGATTTTTTTATGGTATTTATATGATTCGAGCGTGCCCACATGTGCCGGGTGTATTAACATAGCCCCTGAGCATTTTGAAATACTCAAGATGGCGTCCACCATAAATGCCAGAAATTAACCAATATGAAGGTTTTCTTATTTTATTGATATTGGTGTTAAAATTCATATTTTCTTAGGTCGCCAACTCCAGAAAAAAATGCAAAATATTTTTAAAGACCCACAGAGCAAGCTATGCACTATAGTTTCACGGCCGCATGTATGGTGATAATGGTGAAATTCCTTAACATATTGGGTATAAATCAGAATGTTTTAGGGGTGGGGAATACAAATTCATGGTCTAAAATGTAATTAGATGTTACTTTAAAAAATTAAAACAAAATTAAAGTTGAAATAAAATTATGTTCAATCATGAGTTTTGATCATTTTAAATATAATACAATATTTTAAAGAATACATTTATTTGATTGTTTATGAATTTTCATCAGAGTAAATGTCCGCATTATCTTCGTCATCCAAGTTAGAATGATTTGGCATTTGTTTGTTCCTTCATATTTGCAGAATTCAATACAGCTGATGCGTCCAACAGTGCACCCGCATCTTCCAGGGAACATTTTTTTTCTGACATACAACCACAACGTATCATCTTCAAGGAACAGGAGGGCGCTCTGTCAATTCCAGGTGGTAGAGTTGTAGGTTCCAATCTCTTGTTTAGTTCATCTTGGTGTCATACAAACACTTTGTTGGGTAGATTTCAGGTGAGTGTGGCTTGTCTGCCTGTTTCCAAAAGCTGACTTTAAATTTAACCCAATTCATATTTCCTGCAAAGAAATGCGCAGTAGGTGGGAGGCTTTTGAGCCTTGGCATACGGACCTCAATTCATATTTCCTGCAAAGAAATGCGCAGTAGGTGGGAGGCTTCTGAGCCTTGGCATACGGACCGAAGTCATGTTTGAAGGTTTTTTTTTACCTAAACATCCCTTCTTATATCTGACATAGCTGGGCCAGCCAAGCTGCCGTAACAGTGTGCAATGAGCTTTGCTTCCTTTTAACTCATGTCTGGGAGCAGTGATTATGTGTTGTCCAGTTTCTCCAGTGTATTTTCACCTCACAGTGCTTTCGATGCTTTCTGTTTACCGATGCCATAGAGAGAGGGCGCAGTATCGCAACCAGATAGAGCATGGGCGGCCAGTAAATTTGATACAATGACTTTGTGCATAGACACTGACTGTCACACTAATGTATTACTTGATAAAAATGGGAAGAAGCAACTGTTCAACTACCAAACGTAAAGTTCTAATATTCTGAGGAAAGCTTTTGCCCTTTAGCATTTGTGCTGTTCCCCCAAATGCAACATTAAAGATTTATTGCAGATAACTGCCCGAGATCAGTATACCTATACACCCAACAAAGTTCATGAGCAAATGCATCCCCCAAAGTCTTAAAGTAATTTTTTTTAAAAGCGTTCAGTGTCTGCCCACAGTATTTTTACTGCTAATCGGTACATTTGTTGATCAAAAGTATGCACTGTGTTTTTTTGCCATTCTCTTCAGTTCTCTGCTCAGATTCTACCATAGTAGTCATCACAGTCGATGGATAAGATGGAGTCATATCATGAATTGGCAAGTATGCTTATATGGTCATGTATTTTGGTTTCCAACCAGCTTCACGGGCTTGCTTTAGATTGAACCCATTATATTCCAGTGTTGCGGGATCCATTGTAATCTTATAAATGATGTCAAGGTTCCCTTCTCTTGCTCTTGATAGTGAAGTTACTTTAGTGGCTAACATAATCAATTAGGGTACCACACTAACAGCATAAGCAGGGGGAATTGGTGGATTTTTGGACCATTATGTGTCTCAATAATCATTTTATACCGTTTGTGCTTCATTGCATCACGTGGTAGGCGTGATAAGCTCTCCAAACATTTTCAGTTGTATTCGATACTTTTGGTTGTGAAAGTAACAGAGCCATTGCATGTGTAGATTTCTGTCCATTCCGAGATGAAATATTGGCATCAAAGTTTCCAGCAATGGCTCGTGCTAGTCCTTGATCAGCACTTGATAATCCACAGATGGAGCCTTGTGTAACTTCAGCACCAGCAGCAGATTCTTTGAAGCGTATAATTTCATCAACCTCCGGGACACATATTTGAAAGCCATGCTTAAGATCTATAAGATTTCTTTCTCCCAGGTAGACGCCCATCGCTATTTGGAGAGTAGTATGTAACATTGTTACAACATGGCATAGAAGAAGTTGTATCACTCACCAAGCCAGCTCCAGTTGACTCATTCCGACTCGTCTACAATAAACTCGAGATGCGCTCCACCACAAAATCCACGCTTGACTGAACCGGGGTTCGAGGCTCGCTGCTGGCCGTGTTGGAAGAGATCCCCCCTCCCCTTCTCCCAAGTGGACAAGATACAAGTGATAGTTAATCTTCACGCGCCGCCAGGCGCATTCAAAAAACTTCTATGGACTGTACTTCTGCTTGCAAACNTGTATTTCTGCTTGCGAACTATGCTCGTAGGCTCTCGAGATTGTTCTCGAACACCCCGCACCCCTTTTACTCCGCGTGCTGAGAACACATGTTTATCACAGGATATATAATGGTTGGAGCCCAGAGTAGGGACACACATTACACTCTGGGCTTTCAAGGTAAATAGCCTATCTAATATGTAGGCTCGTTGCTGTTTTCTAAATTCATTTTTGCTAAAATATATTTTATCTTTCAAAATTCCGTTTATATATCTACGGCTAATATTTATTGCGAAGATCTTTTACGTCAGCCCTTAAGGCGGTGTTTACTTAATGAATACTTGGACTCCATTATTATTTTTGTATCTTTAATGTCCGCAAATAGTTTATATTTACCACCTTGTTTCCTACCAAGGTTGGTTAAATGTAGGGCTGCGAGCCGGCAGAGAGATTAATTATAGTATGGACACTTTGTTGGATGTTAATGTTAGGCTAGTTTATTGTTGTTTCTTTGCTGGAGGCTATTTTTATATGGTTGTTAAATGTGGGGCCGTGGGCCACCCAGTGCTTATATCCACTGACGGCGTCTTGTTTGTTATTAAATCATTTAGGTATTCTTACTTAACTTTGGACTTTATTTTATGTCAAGTATTACATTAATGTCGCTATCATCGTTTAGGTTAGGGACTTGAGCTCTTGACTCACCAAATGTTTGGACTTTGAGCGGGGGTTGGCTCTCTGCCCATGTTGCTAATAGACATTTATTATTATGTAACAGGAGACCAATTAGTTTGATCTTTATGCTATTCCCTGTTGACGCCATTTTGGGAACTTCTAATTATAAGGAGCCGCCTTATTGTTGTAGTGCCCATCAGGCCTTGGTGGTGCCCCTTGTGCCTTATAGCCCATCTGGCTTATGGTTAACACTTTTACTCTTAAGCGCCTCTCCCTCATTGCTGTACCATATTTTCTGAAAATAAATTTATAACGCTCTTGTGCTTACCTCTGTGTTATTTGTGTGGGATAATGTTGGGGGTAGGTCACAAGTATAGTAGTGATTGATTGAATTGGTAATCATGTTTCCATCGAGTCTTGGATGTAGATCAAATTTGTCAACCATGAATATCAATAATAGATGCATAAGAATGGGACTTAATTCATCTTTGGCCCCATGAGAGTCAATATTTGCCATGTACGTGGTTGTGTTGCATTTAGGTAATGCTTTGGTTTCTTGTGTTTTATTCTTCGCCAATTTTTTTCAATTTTGCTACAGCGTCATCATCATCATCATCATCATCATCATCACCAGCTTCTGTCAAGTTCATTAATATTACAACTGTCTTCCTGAATCCTAAAATGCATGCATATCCTTTTGCAGAAATCAAATCATCTACTTCCTCTGCAAAATTCTCAACCAAGTTACAGTGTGGTATTGTGTATCCACCATTTTCTGAGTACATGAGTACATAACGTGGACTGGCACTGAACATCACATGCGTGGGCGATTCAATTTTATTGAAGCTACCAATGCTTCGAATACTTAGTCTACAGGTTGACCATCTTTATTTCTCTTTCTTGAAGCAGCTGATTTAATATCTCTCTCCCCCATAAACTTTTGATGGCAGAGTCTGTGATAACAAGCATCAGCATCATGAAGGTCCCTAACAGCTGAATGAAAACGAAAACTCACTGTATCAGACCAATAATCTGCTCACTTTTCACAGACTTCCTTTGTTGACTCTTTAACTGTTTTATTCTTGTAGCCACGCTATACAGTTAGACATTCACTAGCAGGGCTACATCTAATAGAATTTTTAGGATCAGGTTGTAGACTGAATCGCTCTCCACAAAAACTACATTTGTCCTTGAATTGGAATGGTTCTGACCTGCAAGGACTCTTTCCAGTTGTGTTAGGATGTGATTCAGTGACTGAACATGAACTCTGTACTCTATGTTCCTTTTTGATGTAAAGGGGAATTAACAGTTTTTATGGCATTGGGTTCTAAGATTGCTCACTTCAGCAAGATCGATGTGTAAACTATCTTGTCGTGCAACACTTGTCTTTATTATACGTTCAACACCCACATAACTAAACCGCCCTTATTTTTAAACTTAAAAAAGCACTGACCTTTCATCATAAGTTTTTATTTTCATTTATACATTAGGTTTGAAGTATATTGGTTCCAGCTACTCAGAGATCCGCAAAACAAGAATCAAATACAGTTCAACTTTCATAAGACAGCACCTCCACAAGTCTTCAAAAATAAGTAAATAAAGCACCAAGCATATTCTTAATCCAGGGCAAGAGAGTAATAATTAATAAATTTCACACTCCTGTTATTTAATTTTATTTTGTTGTAGTGACATCCGATTACATTTTAGACCATGAATTTGTATTCACCACCCCAAAAAACATTCAGATTGATACCCAATTTACATATGTTATGGAATTCCACTATGATCACCTTACAAGCGGCCATCTTGGAAACTATATGCATAACTTGCTCTGTGGGCCTTCAAAAATATTTTGAATTTTTTCCGGAATTGGCGACTTAAAATATATAAATAATGACACCAAAAATCAACGATTTAAAAAAAAAACTTTATATTTGTCAATTTGTGTAATGATGTGGACTGGATATAACTAGCTTCAAGATATGGTGTAATGAGCTGGATTGGATAGAACTAGCTGAAGATAGGGATAGGGTGTAATGAGGTGGACTGGATATAACCATCTCAATATAGGGATAGTTTGTAATGAGATGGAATGGATAGATCTAGCTCAAGATAATGATAGGTGGCGTTCTTTTGTAAGTGTTTCAATGAAATTTCGAGCTCTTAAGACCATAGAGTAAGTAATTACTCATATACTGGCTTTTACTGTCTCAGGCTATAATCTTGAGTAACAAGATGGAGATAAGAGTTCATAAGGAAATGAGTTAGTGTAGAAATTCCCTCAGTGTAGCCAAAGTGTTTGCTTTTTTAGTCAAACATTTGTTACCGTCTTGAATCACTGTCTGAGAAAGGAGTTAAAGTAGATTTTAAACTATAAAACAAAATTATTAGGTTTTAAATTGGTTAAAATCACAAACAATTAATATAAAATTACAGAGTGTAATCATGCGTTCACTAGCTTCTATTCTGTGAGTATTTAAGAACCTTGATGAACACTCATTTTATCAGAAGTACCAGTGGTTCCAGAGCACGATGCTGAAGAGGTTGGCTGGGGGTGGTACCGCTGGGGGGCGGTACCCAGGAGGGTTGAAAGAGGCGTAGCAACAATCCAGGGTGCAACACTCCTTTGGGGGCGAACAACTGAAGTCATATTAACACAAATATTAGAAGACATTATTTTACTCATAAAAATATTTCCAGTTACTATCAGGAACGTACCGAGAGGGATGTTATAGGGACTCAAACCCCTTTCGAAAGCAAAATTAGTAATTAATTTTTACATTCCTCCATAATGCCCAGGTTAGTAGCTCAGTTTATTTTAAATCCACCTTTGAAATATAGTTGTTTAATTCCATAATAGCTGGGGATATATAAATATCAATTATTTCTGATTTGAATCAATCAAAGATGTTTACTTACTAGTGCCCACCATCGCAATATTTGGAAGTTGCCTGAAAAAAACAGCTAATATTAGAGTTCACACATTAGACATACACACATATAATAAATTAATAAAACATATGCTATATGGAAATAGGCCTACATCTAGAGTAAAGGGGTGAAGTGGGTGGTGCTTAGTTGTGGTTATGTCCAAATGTTCTCCTATCATCTGATACAAATGTGCGGCTGAGCTTATTTTCCTACTTGCTAGGATCACCTAACTCCTTTTTCACCAGAGCTACAACTTAGCAAGTGGTAAGCTCGTGGGAGATTCAAACTACAGACTTTTCATCAACGATGTTAAAGTTAGATGCGAGCGATAACAATATAGTTAGTACAAGTGGTAAGAATCAACATCTTACATTAGTCATTCAAGGAGACACTATATCAAGAACAACTATTATCAAAGGCATTAATCAATTCCCAAATCCTTCAATTCAAATTGGTATTACTATATAAAAATATAATAAACGCCTGAGCTGTGACAATTGCGTTATACATTTGATCATCTCCAATTAAAGCTCTAGAATGACCAAGCTCAGCTCGAATTAATAAGCTAAAGGATGTTCCCACTATTCCAGATCAGGCTTCTAAAGTGAAATATAGGGCCCCAACATAGCTATATCATGAGAATTACGATTTAAAATCTCACGACCACAAAACCATAAGTACTTTATTCCACCATGAATCATATGAGACAAAACTAGTAGTTGGGTAGGCCATGAGAGGGGGGGGCTGAAATAATAAAATGCACATGAATGTTGAAATGCCTTGGATGCAGTCATGGAATAGGTACTAAATTTGGCTAATGTTTTATTGAACAGTAACTAATATCAATAAGTATATATATATATATTGTATAAGTGAACATTAAGTACTTTTAGGAGGATAGCTTGTGATGGATGAAGTTTTGTCACGCGTTTGTTTATTTGCTAAGATCTGTTTTATTTACCAACTAAAATCATATCCAATAAGCTTATAGCTGAATTATTTATAGCTAAAAAAGAATGTATGTATATAAGCGTTTGATTTTAGTTCCAACTAAATTAATGTTATGAGGTTTTAACTTGATTGCTAGTAGTTATAAAACCTGCTTACGGGGGCACGATGCTCTCATTGGCCTAGCCGATGGCATCTAATGTAAATATAGCCTGTGACGTTTCCAGGGGCACCATTCACAGGCCGTGGACTGTCCCCTCTCCCCACATGGTTCAGAATTTTAGCCTGATGCCACTGTCTGTGGACTGTTCCCCTGACGGTTCCGGCGAATGCGTGTGGCTACCACCCTCAAGCCCGTGCGACACACGCTCTCAAACTAATTCTCCTCTAGACTCCTCGAAACGGCACATTTTGCCAGGAGATTTTACTCAGCTCGATCTTAGAAGGTGTCTCTGGGTTGCCTCTTTGTAAAGCATTGTTGTCTGTCATTGAATGAAAAAAGCTCAAGTTTTTGTATATAATTGATAAGAACATGGTAATAGTCATTAAATATCCCAGAACTAAACGTAAAGGAATGCATACGTCAAAGATACCTGTTGTAACACGTACACTTACTCCATGTCTCCATAATTCATTTTTAGGTAAGTTTCTTCCCATTTCCATATTGATAGATAGTTCTTGATCTGAGTTAAAATACTTATATCTCTCAATTAATTAATCTCCACACCATTGATCTCATAGGCGAGTCTTGAGAAAAAAAAGAAAATCAAGTATTCCACTATTAACGATTCTGTAAGTACGTCCAAAAGCTCCAATATTCAGTAATATTTTTCTTTTGATATGCAGGATTGAATGAGGTTAGGTTTGTTTCCATTTGCTAACGGTCCTGAAATATACGAAGCGTAGGAATTATACTGGAAACTAGTCAAGGATCAAAGGTCTCTGATGTCTACTATATCAATAGCATCATCCATTATTTTTGTAGCGAGTAACCCAAGTATCGTAAGAGGTTTTTTTATCTGGTGTTAATTCTTCCATGAAAATATTCACTCAATAATTGGAGGTAGAGGGCGTAGTCTCTTTTTATTTACTATCCTCGGTCCTGGCAAAGATTTATCTGATTACCAAACCTTTCCTTCACCTCTGACAAGACATCTTGTGAATGTGGGGAATGCCAGGCCTCCACCGTGGTTCGGATTCCACGTTAAACTGTAGGTCCTCCATTTCATCTCACAATCACCCTACCATTACACATTAGCGTAAGTGCGTATAACCCGAATGGGTACTAAGACGCGGTGCTAGTAATAATAATAATTTTATTTACTACAAGTACAATCCCAAACTCGTTTAATTTTATTTACTACCAGTACTATCCCCAACTCGTTCCAAGTGCAGACGCAGAGATATAGTTTGTTATCTAACGGGGATTATATCTCCTCTTTCGTCAAAAATTCGTACCGAGACAGAATCTATTACTCTTTCGTTACAGGAAGGTAAATGATATTATTCGTTACTTCCACTATCTTGTAGCCTACAGGGACGATGCTAAACTCGTGTATGGTTTTACTAAGTTCTCCATTGACGTAAGATTTGCTAACAAGACTATTCTAAATGGTTTCACACTCACATTCACACATTCATAGTATTTGTTGAGATGTTCGAAACCTAACGGAGAGGCAAACGTACCTGGTCGAGTAAAGTCAATCGGTTTATTACAATTGATGTAATTCTTTAAAAAGGTATGATCACCTATGATGGAGAGTTTTACATCGCTTGAGACTTCGTCTTAAGTATCGATCCAAAGCTTCCAAATCATAATTATTTGAAGGAACGATATGCTCTTTTCCTCCACAATTGAATTTATTATTATGTTCTTCATTGTCACTTATCGCTTACCCAACGTAAATAAATTTGACGTAATATTTAAGTAAAGAAATAGAAGCGTTGTAAATAAACATTATTTAATTTGTCCTTTTTATCGGAGCCACAAAAATGCCGACAATTAACAAAACAAAGAAGAAAAAACATACATTTAAAAAATAAACAAAACATTATTAGAGGCATATAACATATAACACGCTATGTTTTGAAACAATAACTTATAATCCATTTATTGAAACAATATGACATTCATTGTTCAGTATGGAATTGAACGTTTACCAATTTATCAAAGCGATAAACAGTGTTTCATGACGATTATCTTCTCCCAGCAGGATATGCAGAAAGTATCTTTCTGTAAGATTTGAACTCTGACCTGACAGTATAATTGTCAGAAACATGTTTTAACGTTATAAGAGGGGGGAGGGGGTAGTAACCTCGCTCCCACGTTGTCTTATCGAACAACTCAGTCGGTAGAGCAACTAAAAAAACTGAGACTAACCTCTCGAGGTATCCGCGGTGATGTAGCAAGGATGGATATTTTTGGTGGCTTTAATGTGGCCCAGTAGCGATAGACATAACTACCAGATAAACTTACCCTCCGATATGTATCCACGGTAATCCTGTAGCTCGTCGCGAAGTTATAAATACTAGTGAAATAAAAGGGTGGGCACCAGTGAGTTGAGTGATACTCACAAATTAAATTACTCTTATTATGAGCTTGAAAAAAGGACCAACAATTTCACCAGAAGGGAGGAACATAAATGTAACAATAAAATTAAAGTTTGTCAAATAAAAAAAAAACCTAAGAAAAAATTTATTACTTAAATTTTTTCTTGTTATTTTATTTTTTTGAAGAAAAATAGAAGTAAAGAAAAAGAAAAAGTCATATTATGGTAAGTATAGTGAAATTTTAAATATCAGACTAAAATACTCAGAGAGTGTATATATATATATATATATTTTAATTGTGGCAATTGTAATTTTAAAAGAAAGTCCTACCTATCCGGTACTAGAATAATTTATATATCTAAGCCGTGAAACATTGCGGCATAAGAGCCTTTAAGTAGATAACATATATTAATTGGTGGTAGCCGCGAATTAGTGGTCCTGAACTGTCAATAATAATAAAACCTCTCACTCGTTTCCCTGTAGTATCTTGAGGTGATGATGCCAAAAACAAGTTGCATACCATTCTCTGACCATGGCTGCAGCACTCACACTTCTAGATCTTCAAAATAAACAAAGCCGTTCATTCATCTCACGAATCTTCCCCGTTTGAGAGAAAAATTAGGTCCAGTCCTCGACTCCAACCGGCGCTCGCTGAGGGAACGGAAAACTTCATACCCCAAATTCAATCCTTTGTATTTACACTCACATTTATTTCATGTATCAAAACCAGCGCGTCACTTTTTTTTTTAGAGTCCTCCTTTCTTATATCTTCTAACAATGGTTGCCATGGTAATAAAACAAACAGAGGTTTATAGAGAGGAAGTATTTCATTAGTTATTTCAAGCTACCTTCAGGGGATGTAACATAGGGGAACGAATTGTAATGTCCCGCCACCTTCATCAACACATGAATTAGGACGGGATATTGTTTACAATGTTCACCAGGATGTGTCGTTAGCACGAGCATTTAAGGAAATGCTAAACAAAGATATCAACACAATACTGTATCATACTCGTGATACCATGTATGATTATAGATGATCGGTATTTCTCCAAGATAATATAATATTTCAAGTAGTGGTCATATTTTTCCAAAACTGTCGATATTATCTACACGTTCTTACGCCACCTAATACTGTCCCTAATCGCTATATCTATAGATAATGATAATGTCACTCTCGTTCTTTAAATAAGTGACACGTCTCTCGTAAAAACTCTTCTAAAGTAAGGAATGTTCAAATATCTAGCTTATTGTGCAGATCTGTTTCAGTAAGGCATTGTCTAGGTAGTGCTTAAATCCATTTGTTGAGTACGGACGAAGATACATTCCTTTTCTCATCGCGATAGCTTCAAGTGTATGGTTATATTTCTGAGCTTAGCCTCATTGCTTTGTGCATGCCTTATCAATTTTCTCTTTGCACAGCTTTCGTGATTAATGCTGAACCTCTTGAAACCACTTCTTATGGGGTAGGCACTTATTAGAGATAGTATTCCTATTCTTTTCTTCCTACTACTACTGGGACGTACGTCGTTTATTCGCGCATCGTTGACTACGACGTCCTTTTTTCAAACAACTAACCATCCTAACTGGCTTTTATCAAGGTCGATACAGCCAAATCAATGGCTTTCTCACCAAACTTTGAAACGGATCCAAATACTCTTCTATAAACTTTATATGTAAATTCTGGATCTGTGATACGATCATGCTCTTTAAAAGCTCGATATAATTCGTTAACACCAGAATTAGCTCGCTTCAAACTTTTGCCAACTTTGCATCCAGTCCACAGTATTGTAATCCAGATATATGCGCTTCAAACGATAATTGATTGATAATCTTATTCAGGAGCCTAACCTCCTTTCTTCGCTTCATGGCATGTAATGACTAACGTCTATATATAAATGTGCATTATATAGTCGTGCTTATTGATACGCGATTAACGAAACGGAGAGATTCATTACCCGTGGGTGATAACTATCATGATGAGGTTAAGACCTTACCTCAGAGTCACGGTACGTTGTTACCTGATACTATGCGTGGTATCATTAGCGGACTTTCAAATTTCGGGAAGACGACTGCAGTGATCAGTCTGATTACAGAACCTAACGGATTATGGTTCAAGAACGTGCACGTTTAGTATAAATAATTGTACCAGCCCAATGATCAAAGTTTATCTCAAGTCCTCTAATTCGTTGGATGGAAGGGTTATTTTCCTTTTTCTGAAAATGATGATATCCTCCCACCGTCTGAGTCTAAATTTTGTTTGTGATAAACAGTTTAACATAGGGACTACAAACTTATTTCATTATGAGTGGACATAGGGCTATATACTGTGTTTATATGTTCTAGACTTACTTTCAAATCTCCAAGCAGATGCTGAGCGATAACGCTAATCTTCTCATTCTCAATATGGACGATACAAACTTGAAACTTGTCCATGACAATCATATTAACACAAAAATGATCTTCCAAAAGATTAAGGAAATGTGCTCGTTATGTTTAAACACAAGTACGATTTTCTAGTCTAGAGTAAAGTACATACAATTGATAAGAGACGTTACCGTTGTGGGTTCGATATCTTTATCCTAGCCGATTAATATGTACGTGGACTCAGTTTATAGTGATACATCATGTCATCCATATGAAAATTTAGACATAGTCTCTACAAGTGTAAGTAAGGCAATGGGAAGGCGGAAGAGAATTTAATTCTTAAGCGCAAGAAAATATTACAATGCCGGCTTGAGGAGGATCATCAACATCGAAGTACCTATTGCGTCAAAAGATTATTGTAACAAGTATTACGCCGTTAAGATAGATGTGAATTATAACAATTAGATAGACGTTCTCAACAATGTCAAGGATTTGATAGGTAAACGAGTAGATTCTCTTGAGAATATGGAGGTGGTGTCATATGGGTCATGACAGAAAGTGAAGCAGATAAACAATATTTACAAAGATCTGAATTCTTTTTTAAGTCGGAGGTTGAAGAGACTAGAGAGTTGCTTCACTTCAAAGTAGTCAAAACAGCGATTCGCATGACTTGAATTTAAGAGAGATTGTGTGTTAATCAAGAACACGAATAGTGATCCTAATCTTGACGCACAAGGTGTTCCCGTTCATAGCATTGGTCAGGCCAAGTTGGTTTTGGATGTAATATCTAAAGGTTAAGTTGACTCAAAGACGAAAGGAAGTTTCATTTACGTTTATTTAAAATCTAAACATACAAGAAAGGATTTGAGACATTTATTATCAACACGTACGAATAATCCAGAATATCACTTCTTGAACGCATGGACAGTCTCTAGCATTGCTTTGAACATGGAAGGTGTCGTAAGCATATTGATTTTTTGACCTATCAGACCAGCACCTTTCAATGTAAAGGTAGGAGAACTTTTAGCTTTCATGCCTAAGAAGTTTTCTATGGTACCTCTTATGCTGCATGTCCAGATGTGTCTTACTTCGACTAAATATATAAAATTGAATACGTAGATTTTAAAATATTCGTACACAGCAGCATGTTGATAAAGTTTGCAAAGGATATCATCAAAACGAATAAGATTACTGAAATAAAGTAACCTATTACGGAACCACTCAACAAGATGATGAAGATAACTAAGGAGCGTGAGACAGAGGAGGAGAAAATATCGCCTTTGCGATTGAATAATGGACATTTATTGCACACTTATCTTCATACACCTCAATCACGCTCTGTTGAAATTTACGGTGTACGTTACGGTATATATACGACAATTATCGGAGATACACATGTTATCTTTGATGAGAATGATGGAACTGTTATTCTCAATAACATCGTAACTCCATACACTTGGTAGCTTTTGGAATTACTCTTTATAAAAGAGCCTATGTATTATACCAAGGAGGATCTGAAGGCGCATTAGTATATATTCTATGAATAAAAAACCTATAAAATAGAGAACAGCAGTTTAAAGTCAGGAACATGATCAAAATATACACGTACCATAAAACCTCTTTACCAGGATCATCTTGTGGAAGAAGGATTACACAAAATGGAGAGTGGAAGTGAGATCGATTACACTTATTGGGACAACCCTAACGAATTAAGACTCTTGCACGCATTGGCCAGAGAAGGTCATTTAGCACACTATTGCGAGATGTTTTCATTCATCGAAGAATTATGTGCAGATGGAATAAATGACTAATCATATCTGTCAAGGAGGATATTGCACGTGAACTTCATCGTCTCACAATACATCGTTTTGCCAGAAGACATGTTAGCGTAAGAGGAATTAACGAACTAATCTTTTCGATATTATACCTTACTCTCGATTGAATAAAGAATACAATTACCTTATTACCGTCATTGAAGTGTATTCCAAATGGGCTTGGACTGTATCCGTTAAGGCTAAGTTGAGGTAGAACATGACTACAACTGTGGAACATGTCCTTAGAAAGATGACCACAAACAGTTTACTCCCGTACTTCATCTGCAGACATATAATGGAAGCGAGTTTTATAATCCATATGTCAAAACTATCATGGCAAGAAAGAAGGTAATTCGTTATTTGACATACAGCTATATAAGGCAAGTGTCGTCGAACAATACAAACGAAAGCTCAAGAACACGATGTGGACGAGATTCACGTCTAAAGGATTGTTTCGATGGATCGATCTGATCGATTCTTTACTCAACCAGTATAATCAAACAGTAAACTCAACTATAAAGATAAGACCGATATACGTTAAGGAAGACAGTCTTCTACGTACCGTCTTTCTGTATGCTATAACGATTTTTCCTACATTGAACAAGATTAAAGTTGGAGATATCATTCATCTCAGTAAACACCAGGAGATTTTCGCAAGGGGGTATATCGCAAACTGCTTTGTAGAACTGTTAAGATAAGTTAAATAATTGAGACTAGTCCTAGGACCTTTCTATTATAAGATATGAGAGGAAAATCTATCACTGGAGGATTCTACGCCGTAAATCTCGGTAATCGAATCCGAATATGTATCTAGTTGAGTAGATCATCAGACCTGCTGTAGATAGGATTTACGTCAAATGACTAGGCTTCAACTAGTCACATAATTGGAGGATCTATCTGGCCAACCCCTTTTAGTGAGGGGAGAACACCCCTCACCCACACTCTCACTGACCCTATAATGTTGCTCATGGATAGAGTTTCGCCGCATTCAAGATGTTCAGCCAAATGGGGGGATTTGTTGGGAGTAGATATATGTGACGGCGGAATTACGTATGTTATAAAGAAGGACAACCTTGTTTACAGTTAATCGTGTAGCGGTTCGCTCCACTGGCTGAGAATCCATAATCCGGAGCCCAGTAAATTCATTGGGAGCTGCACCAATAATTGTCCCATGAAAAATGGAGACAGCCCTGAAATCCCGTTCAGTTGGCACGTTGAGGAGGACCTTATGGGTGAAGAAAAGATGTGCATGGCGTTGGACTGGGAGGAGTGCAGGTCAAGTGCTTGTGGTAGCTCTAGATGTACAAGACCTATAATTTATTTTATTTTTAAGGGGACGAGAAAGAACGAGAAGAAAGTGAGGGATTTTTCCGATAAAATAACTATTTTCGGACTTGAGAGTGCTCCTTCAGGGGACAAACCTTAGCCTTGCGTATAGGCTACGGTTTAATGTCTCGCAAAGGGGACTTACATATTTGAGAGGGGACGAGTACAAGTTTATTAAATATTGTGCGAACAGACTGTATCTTATACAGATTTAAAGAATATATGTGTGCACGATAGAAAGAGAAACTCATATGTTCTGTTTGTGTATTAATCTTAAGGCTATACATGTATTTAAAGAAGGTATTCTATTTATTTAACCTTGATCCCAATTCTAAGATTTAAAGGTTATATATGTGCGAGAAAGATGACCCCATACTGTTGTTTGTTTAAAAGGTATACTATTAATCTAACATCAATTTTAATATATACTTCACGATTCAAGCATGAACTGGATGGAGAATGGAAACAGGCTTAATGTGAAAGTATGGTCTGTATAGAGAATGTGAGATGGAATATTGAATTGAACTTTTGTTAATGTATGAGGTTATGAAGGCTTAATGTGAGAGCATGGTCTGGATAGAGAATGTAAGAAGGAATATAGAATTAAATTATGCTTAATGTGAGAGATTATGACTTGTATAGAGAAGAAGGAGCTTGGCGAGCACGACGATGAGCCTCGGCCCCACGCATATACTGTACTTGGAACTGTGGGGGGAACAGTCCACAATATGTGCCCTTGGAACCATCACAGGTTACATTTATATAAGATAATTACTAGGGTGAGCTGAAAAAGATATAAAGTTACGACTTTCAAATTCTAATAGCACGGAAAAGTTGCACTTTTGTATCCAAAATCTAGGGGGAAATTTTTTTTTGATGCTGTTTGCAGATCGCGCATAGGGCCTAAAGTTTTAAAAAAAATTACTAAAAAGCAACAAGTTTTCTTATTTTTCACTTTGTTAATATTAATTTTATAAACCTCTAATAGCATGGAATCGTTTATTTTTAGCTTCATAATAATAAGACAAATACAAAAGGAGAAATATACTTTACATGGTTGGTTAGCACGTCCAGCTCTTTGCTTTTTTTGCAAATAAATTACTGTAACAACCCAGAAATCACCACGTGGAGATGGCTGCACTTCGAGCTACCCCACACCCTTCCAAACCATCCAACCATTCTGAACATGGTTATTAAAAATTGATGGTACATGATCTCATCATTGATCAATCATAGACATGACCTTGAAATCTGATTTTTGGCCAAATTTTGGCATTGCAGATCTTGAGAGCAAAGTTGTTATTATACACACATTTCTGCTGGCTTGTCTTCATATCTTTCCCGCAGATTCTGTTCCAAATTTAACATATCTTTCCACTGCTTGTGTATGACAAGAAAAGTTTAGAAATTCAAATTAAGGTAAAGATTTACTTCCTATAAATAACAAAATAATTTATGTTGGCAAACTTTCCATCATAAATTGATGGTTGATTTCTATCTTTCAGTACTCTCCTATAGGCTAATTCCCTTATGTGTAACCTTTCATCCACTGCCATAGGGAATAACATCTTTTCAGTGTGAGCGAAGAAAGGGTTCCTTTGAAACACTGGACCTATGATTTTCAATAGATATTTGGGCAAATGTCTTGTTGTTTGTACATCCTTAAAGATGTGCTTAGGTCCATATTTCACAGAGTGATACCTCTTAATGACGGGCCACACTAGAGCATACATTTTCACAATGTAACTGACAAGTATATTACGTTCATTGGAAGGATTAGATTAAACAGTCATAAGTCTCGGTTTGCATATGTAAAACATTGGGAATGACAGAGATCCTGGATCTTTTACTTCAATAGCTGGTGCACACTCTTCTGTTTGGACTTCCCGGACAATGTCTAGTAAATACTGTTAGTCATTGCTTGGATCAGTTTTTATTACAACAATTTCTTCAAATTCGATTGCTTCAAAATTAACAAGAGGTAATTTCTCACAGCCAAGTAGTTGTTTGCCGATTTCCTCAGAGAATGACGCTAGTTTTATCGTTTGACCGTCTAAATATTTAAACAAATTTCTGGGAGCTCATTGAAGTGAAGTAACCAATGCATTGTCCTCTGAATTTCAACCTCAGTATTGTGCATCACACCATTTTCCCGCCCAGTGTGTTGGCTGTATCATCGCGACCAATCGCTACTACGAATCGTTTATGTCAAAATGTTTAGATTCTAAATACATAGGGATTCATTTAGATATTTCACTTCAGTACCATTTACCGGTGTCACATGGCCGAAAAACTGTCCACCAGGCTCATTAATCAAACCGATGTGCTCCTTCACTAATCTACCGTAAATTTTGGCTTCTATTTTTTATTTGTGAACAATAGTATTCTCTTTTCTACCACCAAAGTGTATCCCCTTTGCTACTGTAACTATAGGTTTATGAATACAAATATTACATAATAATAACATTTTAAGTTATTCATAGCATAATGGTTAGAATGTATGAAAATTGCATCACATACATTATTCAACGATTTTCACCAATTTTAGGCCCTATGCGTGATCAGAAAACACCGATATTTTTTTATATAATTTGTCTGATTATTATGTAGCTAAAAATAAACGATTCCGCGCTATTAGATATTTATAAAATTAATAATTTTTCTCAGATCTAGGATACAAAAGTTCAACTTTTCCTTGCTATTAGAATTTAAAAGTCTTAACTTGATTTTTTTTTTCAGCCCACCATAATATAAACGTGACGATGCCGACCAAGCCAATGGGTGTGTCATGCTACCGTAAGCAGGTTCTATAGCTTATTATAAAATTTAATGTTATATTATTTTTGCTAAAATGCACTACTAATTTTACTCAATAATGAGATGTCAGATTGTTTGTATAATGTTCTAAGAATAGAGTAACAGTAATAATTATTAAGATGATGAATCGATTATAGACTAAAATGTGAGCAGCAATAATTTAATATATTTTAAAATTGAAGTTAGTTATAAATTTAGATCTCAATTAATTCTCAGTACTAAAAAATATCGATTTAAGTAAATATATTAAATCTTATAAGATTAATTCAAGATTAATAAAGTCAACTCTAAATAATTTACTGAAATAAATTTGTATTATATGAGGATGTAGACACCAAACGTGAAAAATTATTTAAACACTTCATTTCATTTACGAAATTTAAAATGTATTAAATAAATAACTGTAAAATAAAATCAAACCATAGGCTTGCCAAAGGACTTAATAAAGGTTATGCGATATAAAGACATACTGTTTAAAAAATTTAAATGCTAACTTTAATGATCTTTATGCTAGAATATCAAACATGTATAAACAATGTGATTAACTAAGATGAAAAACAACATGCCGGATCAAAATAAATGAAACCAATTAGAGGATAAATAAAATGGCAGAATACTATAGTGTAATTATTATTTATGATGTATTCGCTGACGCTTACAAGTATTGATTTAAATATATTTTTAAAAAGGAGAGATAATAGAAAATTTGCTGATACTTAGATAATAATGATGTTATTCACAATGTTGTAAATTCATTTTGTAAGATATTTTTAAATCAGGCATTGTCTTACAAAAGTATTTTATGTATATTATTCAAAATATAAAAACATATACAAATTATGAGTATATTTATTTAGCAAAGACCAAAATTTAGTCAAATAATTTTATAATGATATTAACGTAAATGTTCAGTAATAGACGTTAAACGAGTAAAAGATAATATTTGTAATCAAAGTATAATGAGTCTACTGTAAAGTCAGAGTTTGTTATTCTAACAAATATAAAATTGTATGAATTATTACTAGCTAATGAAATATTACAGTATAAACATAAAGTAGCCCCATGGCTTCTTTGGTGCTGACTGACAGCTTTGAAAAGCTACCAGCCCAAATTATGTATCCCTACGCCAAACTATATGATCTGTATAAACATGTGTTTAGCAGCTGTCGCTTCTGAAAGTCAAAATTTAGGTATATACCTAAATGTTGACTGTCAGAAGTCAGCTGTGAGCTGTCAGTCAGCACCAAAGAAGCCNTCAAAATTTAGGTATATACCTAAATGTTGACTGTCAGAAGTCAGCTGTGAGCTGTCAGTCAGCACCAAAGAAGCCATGGGGCTACTGTAGTTATTGATATAAAGTAACAGTAAATACCCAACCAGTGGCGTAGGAATTGGGATAACCCCCCTTTTTCTATTATTAAATTTATTTCACTGCCTATGATATGCTCTAATATAAAACTGAAATATGGACTTTATTCAAAATACATTTTCAAAAATAACAATAAATATGGTAGGTTTGGTTTAAATGTGTAAAATTATCTATTTCAAAGCTTTAATAGTTGAGAGTATGGAAGGGCACCAAATTTGATCGCTAGCCAAGCTAATTATTTTGAATACCAGCCATTCATTTGACTGAGGACTAATTAAAAATATGATTGTAGTAAATCTATAGATGCGTTGCATGTGTAGAACTAAGAACCGTATTTTAACGTCAACTGTTTAGAATTGTGTCATTTCTTTAAATTATTATTATTATTAGCACCATTTCTTACTACCCATTCGGGTTATACGCACTTACGCTCATGTGTAATGGTAGGGTGATTGGGAGATGAAATGGAGGACCTACAGTTTAACGTGGAATCCGAACCACGCTGGAGCCCTGGCATTCCACACATTCACAAGTTGTGATTAGTACACGTCTTGTCAGAGGTGAAGGAAGGGTTTGGCAATCAGATAAATCTGTGCTGGGACCTAAGATTGAACCCCGGACCCCCAGAACAGAAGTCCGACACCTTACCCCTAGACCGCCAGGTCACCCATTTCTTTAAAACTCTTGAAAAAACTTTATATCTTTATTATTATTATTATTATTAGCACCTCGTCTTACTACCCGTTCAGGTTGTATGCACTTTATTTTATACATTTCGTTGATATATATATAGAATGTTGACCTCAGTCATTTTGAGGTAAAGCAAAGTGTTCGCATCATGACCCGATGTTCGTGCGTTCAAACCCAACTGAGGTCAGCGGATTTTTCTTGAGCAATACAAATCCGTATCACAACCTCCTTCGGAGGGGATGTAAAGCCATTGAGCTCATGTCAATTGTGGCGTGTAAAGGAACCCTAGAAGGTATGTGAAAATACCTTTCCCAGCAAAATTGGTAGGGTCTTTCACGCTTGCTTATATAAATTCAGTGTAGAAGGTGACGGGGAACTACCACACTTTCTGAACTCCTTTAGTACATGGGATTTCTACCAGATGGTGCAGGCAGCACTAAACTTAATGCATGGACAGCACCGAATGATTTGTAATCACATCAAACTAACTATATATATATATATATATATATATATATATATACACACACAATATATGTAATACAATTATATTTAACATATATACATAATTATATAACATATATATAATTCAAACACACACACATATATATATATATATATCCTCCCGGGTGTTTTACATACTCCACTTCAGTATCCCTAAAATATTTTAGGTTGCGGATACCTTGGGCTCGCGGTAGTACCCGTGGGTTCACGCACAAATTTAAGAAATTTAAATTTGAATGTGTGTGGGAGAAAGATGCACTGAACTCTAATAAAAACTAGAAAAAATCTCTAAATAACTTCTAAACGCATTCAAATTTTAAAAATTCACTGAGAGAGAACACTTCAAATGTTTTTTACGGAAATCTTATTTGCAAACATTTTCTAAGGAGGGGGCCGTGGACCCATCTTTGGCTTAGGGGAGCGGGGCCAAAACTTTGTTTTTTTTATCTCGCTGATGGTCCTCCAACATAAATAAATGTACACACCCACTGATCCTACTTGATTTAGTCTTATCATAATTAAAACTTATTTCATATTTCCGTTTGATACAAATTGATGTTAATCACAGTATAATCCCAACTTACTGAAATTTACAGTATAATGCCACCTAATGTCCATTTACAATCCTAGCTAACTTTAAATATTAGTATAATACTCACTAGTGAAGTCACATTATGATCGTAATTGATGTAAAGTCATTGTAACTGATGAAAAACATTAGCAAATTCCTCATTAATATAAATTCACAATGTAATCCTAATTAAAGTTAAGTAAAAGTATAACCCTAATTGACTTAAAGTCGCATTATAGTCCTGATTGACGTGAAATCATATTGTAATACTAATTTAGGTAAAGCCAGATTATAATCCTAATTGACATGAAGTTGTTGTATAATCCTAATTTTTTTAGAGTCACAGTATATTTTGTATGAGATAAAGTAAAATTATAATAGTTAATATAAAGTCTCAGTTTAGTAATAATATATTAAGTCACATCATAATCTTGATTGATGTGGTGTAAAAGTATAATCTTAGCCGCCGATGTAAAGCCAGAGTATTGCATGCTAGTCAAGAGCGATCAAAAGAACTGAGTTGGTTCGTATGGCCACAGCTGTGTATGGGGTGTATTGATCTCTGCGCGTTCTAGTGATGTATTGGGCAACATTACCGTCCCTATTAGTCCCTAAGTTTGCATCACCATTAATGGTACCAATTCTGAAATATAATTATGTCAATATTTAATGCTGAATTTGATCTACAATAATATCCTATTCCCATAAAATTGTACCACTATAGCTTTCATGAAAACGCCAGAAGTGTTGTTGGTACTGCTGGCAGCACCCATAATTAATGGTCAATTTATGAGTCCTATTTAATGCTGAATTTGTGCCATAAGAATATTCTACTTCTATAATTTGTTCCTCCATAGTTTTCATAAAAACAAAGCACGGTAATGTGCCTCCTTGCTGAACCCTCTCCCTCCCCCCCCCCCCCCCCCCCCCCC
>CABFOV010004471.1:41417-52093 GCA_902141375.1 Timema poppense | reverse complement strand
TAACATATTAGTCAAAGAGTTATTTCCCCACTATAACTTTATTGCTTGTTCAAGAAGACCTAACTCATTTTTAAAACCTTATTGAGCGTATTTTGAACTATCTCAAAGTATTATCAAATTCATACTGTTGTTATAAATCGAGAGAAAGCTTTCAGAAAATTTATAGATGTAACATGATTACTTCAGATTGAAGTTAAACTTGTACTAACTATATTAATATTACGTAATTCGACAAGCTATGAGATTATTTTGTACTCTCGCTATATTATTTTGTTTATACATTTTATCTCGCTGATCTATTACAAAAGATAAAATTGGTAGATCTGCTTATACATAAGCTTAGGCTTCACAAATCTGGAGGGAAATATTTAAAAATTCTGTTTTTCCTAAAAATTATAATGCCTTATGTATCTAAATTTGATTCTAATCTGCGTCAAATTCAAAATTGAATATTAATGTTCACTATAACGGCTTCTAGTATTTTTACTTTCTCTATAATACACGAATGGAGAAGTATTGTGAGCGCCATAAAGATCGAACACGATATTTTGATAAATGTCAACGTTTAACAACAGCCTGAAACCGAAAAGTTGTTTTCATTATGTGTCTGTGTATCGCCCTAGAGCGGAAAACATTATACATTGGGGCATAAAGTGGTAACTAGGTTTTTATTGAGGTTTCCCATAGTAGTTTTCAAAATTGAATAGCCAACCCTAAAATTAAAAGTAGTTTACTGAGGGGAAAAATGAAAAAAACTAATATTTTCTAAATTCAATTTAACGGTTTTAATTAAATTTTGTATTTAGGCACTGTTTGATATTATAAACGAAATAACTATTCTCATTTTCCCGTTAAGATTACTACCAGGGTAATTTGCTTGAGGATAAAAATGTCACTATATTATGTTATGCTGATAAGAAAAGTCCACTATATTATTTTATTCTGACATATCTGAATTTATCTCTGCTTACGTTATAGATGTAAATAGTCTGTGTTAAATTCTGTTTAGTAGCTGTAAACATTATCATAATATGATCTAATCCCCGCAACTATCTCAGTTACGAAATAGCTTACCGCTGTAAAGTTGTAGTAGAGTTAAAAATATAAATCTTTTATTTGAAATTTGTTTTTACAAAACCAATAGTTTTTGAATTATGAGCGAGTATTTTTTATGGAATTCTTTGAAATATGAAATTTGTTATGCTCTTTGGAAAACAAAGAAAGATGTGCTTCTTCTAAAGTTTTGTAAAATGGTATATTTTTTCCATTTATGCTCTTTTGTGGAGTGTTTCTGCAACCATGTATAATATTTCGTCTCACAAGTCTTACGAGTTTTAACTAAACGTATATGTTTTAAGATAAAAGAGAGATAAAGTCTTTGCATTGCATCGTACCTTTTTAATTTTTTATAGACAATTAGTCTTACTATTGAGAAAGTTATTAGCCCCTGGCACCCTTCTATTGAACTGGATCAACCGAATCACACCAGGTTTTCCAACAAAGGAAGGACTAAACGTTTACCCGATCGCTTAGTGCAGCTTCTCAAAGGAAATCAATGTATCGATGCTCTTTAACTCATTTGAGGTTGATAAACTTTTACTAATAATTAAAATTTGCGTTGATCACAATCATAAAATCTTGTTTTGATAATACATTTAATCCCACCAATGAGGTAGGGTTGAAGAAGTTATATTTAGAGGTAATATGTCTGCATTTGTTTCGAGGGAGAGTGGAAAACCATTACTGAAAATAACCTTTAGTACACCCAGATGTCCTTTGAACCCTTTGCAAACCAGTCTCTAAAACCACTACCACTATACTGTACGCTTAATAATAAAAGCTATATCAACATTAATTTATTTAAATACTTTGCTCTTAAAACAATATACTCCAACTTAATTCCCATATAAATATACGAATTATTTATTCACTATCGACAAGTGTGATATATATTTTGTTTATCAACGCATCTTACTGCCTCTTAAGGTTGTACGCATAAGCTTATATTATAGATATTATAATGGGGTAAGTATGAAGAAGGAAGCATTTTAGAAGAAATCTACCGGCAATTACATGGTAGGAGAGTGGTAAACCATATTAGATATGAAAACATCATCATTAGACCCGACCAGGATTCGAACTCACATCTCCTAGTCATCAGCAAGTTATCTTAGCATCACTAGAGTGACGCCTTATATCATTTGGTCAATGAAATGGGTTAGTGTGCCATAGAGGTCTAAGATTTTATACTCGTACTACTCTTGTTCACTGTCAGGGCTTTAATCACGGTCGGTGCATTTACGGGAGTTTTCAAACAACTGATTTTTTTCATAGTGTTTGTTTCCTCCCTTCAAGCTAATGCGAATGGATACACTTTTCATGTGAAGTACCCTAATCATCTTAAAACTATTTAAAAAAAAAATTATTATGGCCCTTACCGGTTGGGAGAGTTGACTAAAGGTCCGTTGTCACCCAGACTAATAGAATCGAAGCGCAGTATTCGTTACCGCTCATACCTAAGCTAATCGAATCGAAGTGCGGTAGCCAGTACCACCCACAATTGGGCAAATCGAATCGAAACGTGGTAGCCAGCACTGCTCGCACTTTGGCAAATCTAATCGAAACGTGGCAGCCAGCACTGCGCACACCTGGGCGAATCGAATCTAATCGAAACGTGGCAGCCAGCACTTCTCACATCTGGGCGAATCGAATCGAATCGAAACGTGGCAGCCAGCACTGCTCACACCTCGGCAAATCTAATCGAAACGTGGCAGCCAACACTGCTCGCACTTCGGCAAATCGAGTCGAAACGTGGCAGCCAGTACTGCTCACACCTTGGCAAATCTAATCGAAACGTGGCAGCAAACACTGCTCACACCTCGACAAATCTAATCGAAACGTGGCAGCCAACACTGCTCGCACTTCGGCAAATCGAGTCTAAGCGTGGCAGCCAGCACTGCTCGCACTTCGGCAAATCGAGTCGAAACGTGGCAGCCAGCACTGCTCGCACTTTGGCAAATCAAATTGAAGCGTGGCAGCCAGCACTTCTCACACCAGGGCGAATCGAATCGAAACGTGGCAGCCAGCACTGCTCACACTTCGGCAAATAGAATCGAAACGTGGCAGCCAGCTCTCCTCACACTTGGGCGGATCGAATCGAGGAGTGGTATTTGGACTCACCGAAGAGGTTCCAAATGCAGCCGTTTAAATATAAAGAAGAATCAAAAAGTTACCTAGTTTATTTACAATTATTAAAAATGTATACATGAGCGTATAACCCGAACGGGTTGTATGACGCGGTGCTTGGAAATAAAAATTACGTGGAATAGTAGATACAATGAATTATTAATAAATGCCTATATTATATAAACTTTAAGATTAAAATAAATGCAAGTTAACTTGTGTGTTATTTCGGACTTTTTATTGATTTCCTCCAATTAATTATTGTCTCTCGTGATAACATTGATATAGGTTTTGGCCATTTTTATTATAATAAATATGTAACCTTGGACTACAGTAACTAATACTATCGCAGCTTCACTTACAAACAAAACGAACAATATTGAACCCACATACACGCGAGCTATCGAATATTTTCCCCAACTTCACTCGGCGATAACTGATAACTGATCGGCTGAATGTGCTGAAACTTGACCAGAAATAAACGATGACCAAAATTTTAGCCCGGTGACACTAGCGAAACGAAGAAAGTAACCTCCGCGGGGAATTATTTTTGCTTTAAACCACTTAGATTCGTCTATGTGTGAGAAAATTCACTTAAATAAGAGAATTAATATTTTGTTGACTGCAGTGCTTCAATTTGATTCGCGTATGCGGAAGTGGTCCTTAAGGTGGGATGGAAGGGGGGGCGAGAAAAGGCCAGTGTTTTTGCAATTTTTATGGCAAAATATTTGTTGGACAAATAAATGAAATATTGCCCCAGTACAAATATTAAGTATAATTTTTATCTATATGTTGATTTCAACAAATCCTGAATATCTGTCATGAGCATGTTGAATTCCGGTTAAGCGCAACTAAAATGGTTTTCCTACGCAGATATAGGCCTTATAAATTCTACCTTTCTATCACCTACCCAATTAATATAAATATTCGTATAACCCGAACGGGTAGTAGGACGCGGTGCTAAATATTAATATAAATATTCGGACAGCTCTCTTTACTGTAACAGGGTGACCTGGCGGTCTAGGGGTAAGGTGTCAGACTTCTATGCCGGTGGCCGGGGTTCAATCCTTGGTCCCTGCACAGATTTATATGATTACCAAACCCTTTCTTCACCTCTGACAAGACCTCTTGTGAATTTGGGGAATTCCAAGCCTCCACCATGGTTCGGATTCCACGTTAAACTGTAGGTCCTTCATTTCATCTCACAATCACCCTATCATTACACATTAGCGCAAGTGCGTATAACTCGAACGGGTAGTAAGACGCGGTTCTAATAATAATTTACTGTAACTTTTTCCTTATACAACAAAATGTACCTCAAAAAGGAGAAAGAGGTTTTTTCTTAGAAAGAGAAACTTATTACATATTCACATCCAAAGTACGTTTTCTGTGTATCATTTATGTTACTCGTTCCTTTTAAATGTTCATATCTAAATTTTCGATCATTCTTTACCAATATCCTTTTTTCTCCCTTTTGTGAATTGTTATTACTAATTTAATAAGTTTCTTTGCACGTTTTAGTACACGTTTTGGTTATAAACATGTACTTCAATTACCATAGTGAATTAGAAACGATAAAGATAGACGTTAGAGGATATGCACTCGAATTTCTGTGGAGGAAAAATGGAAAATCTTTAGAAAAATTCAAATGCCAACCTCCCTTTTATCGAGAAAAAAAACCTAAATCAATTTGACATTTAAGAAATCACTGGCGCTGGTAGAAAAAAATAACTCAAGATGAAAGGATCACTTACTTACCCTATGGCATTAGAAACTCAATTTATTGCCGCACTTAAAAAAGTAAATCACCTATCCCTATCTTGAGTTAGGTCTATTCAGTCCACCCCATTGCATCATATCCCTACCATAAGCCAATAATTATATCCAGTCTACCTCATTAAATCCTATCCCTATCTAAAGCTAGTTTTGTCCAGTCCACCTCATTACGCCCTATCCCTATCTTGAGCCAGTTTTATTCAGTCCACCTCATTACATCCTATCCCTATCTTGAGCCAGTTCTATCCAGTCCACCTTATTACGCCCTATCCCTATCTTGAGCCTGTTTTATTCAGTCCACCTCATTACGCCCTATCCCTATCTTGAGCCTGTTTTATTCAGTCCAACTCATTATGCCCTATCCCTATTTTGAGCCGGTTTTATCCAGTCCACTTAACTACATCATATCCCTATCTTAAGCTAGTTCTATCCAGTCCACCTCATTTCATCATATCCCTATCTTGAGCTAGTTTCATACAGTCCACCTCATTACGCCCTATCCCTATCTTGAGATAGTACTATCCAGTCCACCTCATTACACCCTATCTATTTAAGGATCATTCTAATGTTATCTTCCCAACTGCGTCTCGGTACTCCAAATGGTTTCTCTCAATTAGGTTTGCCAGTCAATATCCTGAAACGGTTCATGTCAAAAGTTTTTTTTTAATGTACCTTATTTTAGTTTGCTGCTCCGTAACGTTTGTTTAGTCGAAGTAGTGCACCTGCACGCCATTATAGGCCTAATAGGGAAGCTGTAAACGCAATGCGCGCCATTAAATGGAGCAGTATTTTCCCTTCCTTACAATTACCACCAGTCTATGTCTCTCCAGCGCTACTTCCACGAGAGCCAATAAAGGATGAAGGAACGCAGGAATAGACGAGAATAAAGCTAAGTACAAGCGCAGTAAAACAACTACAAGCTCTTAACGTGGGATGGAACGGAACTCGAGTATTTAGGGTCCGCATTTTTACGGTTGTTAAAATAAAAAACCTTTTTTTGGGGACAGGAGGTGGGAAAATAAGTAGAATATCGTTTCACCTGTTCATTTTTTTTAAATAGTAATTACCGAGGTTTTATATATATATATAATTTTAGATCGGGCTACGTGTATATTTACTAATTAAGCTGTGTTAGAGATAAGAAAGTTTTAATTTATATTAAATTTACCCACATTTGCGTGGGGAGAAAGCGTTGAAACCCGTTTAGAAAAGACCCTACGCAGTACACCCGACCGGGATTCAAACACAGATATCCCCGCCATTATAATTTAGAGAGAGTGACGCCATAAATCTTACGGCCACCGAAGTGGGTATCCACAAATCTTGATTATCTGTCGGAGGTTTAACGGAATTTGACCGGAAATTTTTATCTTCATTTAAAAAGTTTTTGTTCGAATGAAATCATTAATTTTTGTTGAAAATTCAACTAAACGTATATACTTGAGAAATATTTTATTTATTTATGGGTGATTTTCTAATTTATCTCTACTGCCCTATTTCTCATAATCCTATTCCCATAGGTTTAAATACCCATGTCTCTGATAAAGACACTGACACCAGAATGTCCTGACACACAACTTACTTAAGATTATATATTTCTTGTTTTGTGTGCACCGAGTACATATCTGTCCTATATTTACACTAATGGGGTAAGAATGAAGAAAGTATTGTTAAGAAGAATAGGGGTAAGGAGGATACATCTAGGTAAATGTATCCTCAGTGCATCTCACCCGGATTCGAACCCACTAGATGCAACCGATATATATATATATGTTCATGTAACCACCGTAGCATTGCGTGTAACAAAATATTGTCACTTCTATGAAACAATATGTTTATAGTTAATATTAATATATATATATATATATATATATATATATATATATATATAATATTTGTAACTTTTGGTCAATCATGTGTTTACTACACCATATAAGTAACCACGCTCGCTTCACTTGCCACCCATCCATTAACACCCGCCAACACCCTCTCACAGTTCCTCTTTACTTACCTGTAACTAGGGGTGTGAGGAGGAAAATCTCATATTACTACCATTATTATTATTATTATTATTATTGATTGTATTAGTAGTAGTAGTAGTAGTAGTAGTAGTTGAAGAAGTAGTATTAGTGGTTGAATTAGTTGAAGAAGTACATATTTTTAATCATTAAACATGGTTCAGCTAAGCACGATGTGCTTCTCAGCTGGTGCCTCACCATAATTGTCACACATACATGTAATAGTGTAAATATATATTAAATACATTTCATTCCTTTAAGTATATTCTTACAACTAACATAATTCTAATACTTAATTTAGTTTCTTAAATCTATTATATTTTATATTTTATTTAATATTCAAAAACCAGTCTTGAGTCCATTTAATAGCCTATTTGTCATATTAGTCACGCTAGTATTATTATTTAATTAAGTCTGTGAGCCAATTAGCCATTTTTATTTCTCTTTTTACATTTGATATTTTATTTATTCCCAAAAGGTTATCTGGTATCATGTTAAAAAGTGTATGCATATTTATTCTATATACAGTAGAATATCTTAAGTCCGGCATTCTACGGTTCGGCACATTATGTAATCCGGCACAGATTGAACCGCCCGCTTTCGGGTTTTTTCGGGTGGATTCGTGCGTTCGTTGGCCTTTACCGGCACGGCTGTACCCGCCGAACTAAGAACGTGGGAAAATGTTTCCTAGACAACACTCAGTTCGTCTTAGTTCGCTCAGTGTTTATCGTAACTGTCAGTTCAGTGTTAATTTCAGTACAGTGTTTCCTGTTTTCTAACGGGTTACAAATCACGTTTGCACAATGTTCTCGAAGTCCAGCACGAGTTATTTAAGTGCTGGTAAAATTAATAAGCGTAATCATGTGACTATCACTATACAGCAAAAACTAGAAATCATTAACCGTCTCGAAAAGGCTGAAAACATAAACGTCATAATGAGTGATTTCAATTTTGGTTCTTCGACTATTTATGATATAAAATAACAAAAAGAGGAACTTAATAAGTTTGCTGCTCAAGCTGTTACAGCAAAGAATACGGAATCAAGACACGCATTGAAGAAACCTAAACTTGAAATTCTTAATTATGCCTTGTACACTTGGTTTAGTGTGAAACGATCAGAGGGAAAACCAGTGACTGGGCCTATGATCATCGAAAGAGCAAAACAGTTTCATCGTGATCAGAATATTGAAAGTGCTTGTGTGTTTTCCGATGGTTGACTTCAGAAATTTAAAATTCGACACGGATTCCGGAAGATGGATGTGGCTGGAGAGAGCATATCAGCCGATGAAAATGCTTCTGTAGAATTTAAGGACAGTTTTAGCTGCCTTGCTTTACGGTGTGAATTAACCCGTGGTCAACTTTACAATGCCGATGAAACCGGCCTTTTATAGCGTGGTTTGCCAACGTCTACTCTGGCAGGTGGGGATTTAAAATGTGCTAAGGGATTTAAGAAAAATAAAGACAGATTGATTGTTTTGTTTTGTGCAAATGCTTCTGGTGACCATCAGCTGACAGCTGTCGTTATTAGTAAGTATAAAAAAACCTAGAGCTTTAATAGGAATCGTTAACTTGCCTGTGCATTGTGATGCGCAGAGCAATGCATGGATGACATTAGATTTGTTTAAGGACTGGTTTTTCCATCATTTTGTACCGGATGTGAAGGAAAACTCTAAGAAACGTGGAAGTCCAGAAGACAGCAGAGCACTTTTGTCGTTAGACAACTGTACCGCTCATCCTCCTGTTTATGATTTGACTTCCGGCAATATTTTTGCAGTTTACCTACCACCAAATGTCGCTCCCTTAATTCAACCGATAGATAAAGGTGTGATTCAAAATTGCAAGTGTTTCTATAGAAGATATTTTGTGCAAGGCCTTTTAGACGCTGACTCTGATGTAAAAGACTCCCTAAAACAGTTTAATGTTAAAGATGTAATTTTAGCAATTGCCTTAGCTTGGAATCAGGTGAAATAAGTAACTCTAAAGCGATGCTGGCGCAAACTTTGGTCAAATGATGAAGCTGCGGATCAAAATTTTACCGGTGATGGTTAAAATATGGTGCTAGATTTGGTAGAAGCTGTGCCAAACACCCATTTAAGAAGTGTACCCCGTGAGGAAGTATAGACTGGATTCAAATAGACAAAAGTGTGCCAGTGGTCGAAGAACTGAGTGACGAACAGATTATACAACATGTTGTTAAGCAACAAGAAGCTCAGGTTCGGCAGATGGAATCGGATTAAGAAGGAGTCATGGCAGATGAAGCTAAAGTCTCATGGAAACAGGCCTCTGGTGCATTGCATACTTTTATCAAATTTGCCGAATCCAACAAAATTTACAACTCTGCATAACTCATAAATTTGTTTATAATCCGTAAAGACTTTTTGAAGAAGAGATCAGAATCACAGAATCAACGTGATATCAGAGAACTTTTTTTAAACAGTAACGCCCATGTCTATTAATTTTTCTTCTGTGGATTGCAGTGTTTTTTATTTACATGAGTATTCAATTAAATAAGTATTCAATGTTTGAATTTAATTTTTGTACTCTATGTTTTTCTTAAAATACATGTTTTAATCGTTTGAATTTTTATCTAGAGTGATTTATCTTTGGTATTACCGTTAAAATTAATGACGTTCGATAATCCGGCAAAATCGCTAATTCGGCACGGCTGCGGTACCCAGACGTGCCGGATTAAAGAGATTCTACTGTATAAAGGTATTTTGTACTGTCGTTTTCTGGTGTTGTGACTATGAGCCTGTCTTTCTTTGTATATTTCTGAGTAGTAGTACTGAATTATTATTTTATAGTTGTACATATTTTTTCTTTCAATGATTTCTAATCCTTATTAATGACTTTGGTACTATTGTTGTTTTCCCTCATTATTTTAAGAATTTTAATTTGAATATTTCTTAGTTGATTTAAATATAGATCACTTGTCTTTCCTCAGGAAGTAATACCATAGCCTAGATGTGATTCTATTAGCGCATGATACACTATTTTTAGAATATCAAATTTAACATATTGTTTTAATAAATATATATAAACCATTCCCCCTCTTAGCTTCCTAATTATTATGTCTATGTGAGTATTCCATTTCATATGAGAATCAATTGTTAGTCCAAGATTGTTATATGTCTCAACTTGCGTAAATTTTAAACAATTACACGGTTTTATATTATGTAAACAATCTAAGCAATGAACTTTTATATCAAATTTATACTTTATAACATGCGGTATTCTGATATGCATTGTTTGCGTTTTTTTAATGTTGATCATTAATTTATTATCGTGAGTCTAGTTTTGTATTCTATTAAAGTTTTCCTGCAACTGGTAGTAGTAAAAATAGTAGTATTAATAGATAACCAAATGAATGCGAGTATTTGTAGACCCATTAATTTTCATACCCCAATATTTTTATTATCAATAAGTTAAATAAAATAATTTAAATTTTGGCCCGCATGTTTACCAACAACATTTGCCCCCTCTAAACATCATGCCCCTTACCTTCCCTCCCTTCTTATAAACTCACTCGTCCCTCAATACATTAATTGATGTATATAATTATAATAAATAGGCTCTAGGTTCCACCTCTACAATTTCTACCCCTCCCCCGAAAGGCGTTAATACGGGAAGTTTTCTGGCTCAAATTTATCGGAAAATTTTCATCTCTACCTCCACTAAGGCAAAGAGATAAGCGGGGGG